>BLSH010431193.1:440415-455231 GCA_018402905.1 Glandirana rugosa
GAGTGTATTAAACATTATTTTTATAGGATAAAAGAGAAAGCAAGTAACTGCCTACGTCGTTGAGAAGTAATGCGGACCCCTACAGGGTTTCGTCACAGTTTTTTCCCTACCCATTACGTTTTTGTTTTGAAGTGGGTTGCCCCTTAAGAGGTATTATTACATCTCCTTGGAGTGTGTCGCCGGACGTTTTGAAACGCCGGTTTTCGTCGTAGGCTCCTACGACTGAGGCTACTCCTAGTAGGATGAGCATAACCCCATGTGTCATAAGAAGGCTGCGTCTGTCAGTGAACTCAGAGAAAAGGATTTTACGGTAAGTTATACAAAAAATACCTTTTTCTTGATGGAGTCAACAGACCGTGACCCGTACGTATGACTTGCGGGGTCTCGAGCCCCCCTTTCCGGTCACGGCTCACTCTACCAGGGCGATTAGCACTTCCTGGGCTTTCCGAAATCAAGCGTCGGTTTCTCAAGTATGCAGAGCGGCTACATGGTCCTCAGTGCACACCTTTACAAAGTTTTACAAAGTTGATTTGTCAGCATCCTCGGATGCTGCTTTTGGCCGCAAAGTTTTGCAGGCCGCTGTGTGAGGTTCCTCTACATTATTATGGAGAATTCCCCGTTGGGTGAAGTTTTGTTTTTGCATTACCCATCCCTTTTTTGACACTGCTTTGGGACATCCCCAGGCGTAATGAAGAGTTGCTGCATCCGTCAATGAACGAAAGAGAAAATAGGATATTTTTATTACAAATTATGTGAGCAGACTGCAGTTCCTCTTTAAGATACACAATTTTGCCTCTAAGCGGGAGGTATTCTGCAACCTTGGTATTGTGGTCAAGGTACTGAGCAAAAAGCATGACCAGTTTTCTGCTTGTCTTCTGTGTAAATGAACACTGAAGAATGCTCCATTACCAAAAATTTATTTTTTTCTCCATTCTAGATCATTGGCTTGCCTGAGCCCACATTTCTGTTTAATTTTTGCTGTCCACTTAATAAATACCATGTTGTATGTTTTGCTCTAAAGGTATTAAGGCACAGGGAAAAACATAATTATTCTTCTGGGATGGGGGATTTACTAAAATTGAAGCAGACATAATATGGAGCAGCTGGCAGCTGTACATAATAACCAGTTGGCTTCTATCTTCTGCTTGCTCAGGTGAGCTTTGAAAATAAAAAAGTGAAGCTGACTGGTTGTCATGCACAGCTGCTCTAGATTCAAGGCTCCAATAGTGTGGCTATATGCAGATGCTTGATTGGATTGAGACCTGGAGAATTTGGAGGCCAAGTAAACACTTCAAACTCGTGTTCCTCAAACCATTCTTGAACCATTTTTGCAGTGTGGCAAGGCTCAGTATCCTGCTGAAAGGCCACTGCCATCAGGGAATACTGTTTGCATGAAAGGGTGTACTTGATCAGCAACAATGTTTTGGTAGTTGGTACATGTAAAAGTAACCTCCACATGACTGGCAGGATCCAATGTTTCCCAGCAGAACATTGCCCAAAGCGTTACAGTACCTCTGTGGGCTTGCTTTCTTCCCATACTGCATCCTGGTGTCATCTGTTCTCCAAGTAAGCGATGCACATGCACCTGGCCATCCACCTAATATAAAAGAAAATGTAATTCCTCAGACCAGGCTACCTTCTTCCATTTCTCCATGGCCCAGTTCTGATGCTCACATGCCCATTGTGAACACAGGTCAGCATGGAGACCCTGAGTGGTCTGTGGCTATGCAGCCCCATACACAACAAACTGTGACACCTTTCTATTGGATTCAGCATTAACTTTTTTAGTAATCTGAGCTACAGTAGTTCTTCCATTGAATCGAACTGCACAGGCCAACCTTCGCTTCATACGTGCATCAGTGAGCCTTGGCCACCTGGGACTCTCTCACCGGTTGCCTGTTTTCCTTTCCTTGACCACTTTTGCTAGATCCAGACTGGGAACATGTCTTAAAAAGCTGCAGTTGGAGTTGCTCTTCCCCATTCGCCTAACAGTTACAATTTGGCCATTTCAAAGTCACTTAGATCCTTACCCTTGCCCATTTTTTCTGCTTTCAGCATGTCAACTTCAGGGACAACATGTTCACTTGTTGTCTAGTATCTTCCACTTTCAGATGCCATTGTAATGTGATAAGCAATGTTATTCACTTCACTGCCAGTGGTCATAATGTTATGATCTATCGGTGTAAACTGTATATATTGTATCCTGGAATGATTAAAATGGACGTAACTAAGTTATTACCATAATATTGTGTGGCAGGTCGAGGCCCTGCCACTGATTAGTATGGCAGTCTGAGCCAGGTTTTCCAGGAAACAAGCACACTAATGGCACAGGTGTGTGCTGCTTCATGTTAGAGCCAGGATTGGTGGTCAGTGCCCCACCCTCCCGAGGGGGTCAGTGCGTGAAGGGAGTAGTGAGAGGTGCATGCCCTGAAAAGACTCCTCTGGCATGGAGTAAACTCACTGTTTTGCACTTCAATATCCCCAACTTGTCTCAACTGCTAACACTTTTAACAGCTTTTTACACAGCGGGTGACAGATCATGTTGTGCGAGAGGCACGTTCTGGGAGGACATCACATGAAGTCCTTCCACAACAACAGTGCTCCCGCCCAGCCGTCATTATATGGAACGGGAGCCCTGTTGTTCTGGAAGGAAGCCATATGATGTCCTCCCAGAACGTGCCTCTCGCACAGGTTGATCTGTCACTGGCTGTGTCCACCAGACACAGCCGATGACTGATCATCAATGTACCTTCCCACTGCCAGTACCATGTGATTGCTGTGATCAATCACAGCAGATCACATGACAATGATAAAAAAATGGATGGCTTCCTTTCATGCCATCCATTGTATACAATTATGTTGCTAGCAGTGATTGGCCACAGTGATCACATGGTACAGCACGTGGTGTTTCATTTTCCAAATAATTGTAACAAAAAATTACAACTTAAAAAATCTTGCCATGCTTTTTACTAAATACCTTACCCTGTCTACTTTCCAAAAAGGGGTCCTTTGGGGGTATTTGTTTTTTGTCCTGGCATTTTAAGGCCCCAAGGTCGTCAGTACATCATGATTGATCAATTTTCAGATGTATACCATAGTTTGTGGACTCTATAACTTTGCTACAGACTAAATAATAAACACTGATTTGGATTATTTTCACCAAAAAATGTAGCAGAATACATTTAGATGTAAATGTATGAAGAAATATTATCTATTTGCAAAATTTTATAACAGATACGAAGAAAAACCCGTTTTTTTTTATTTTCAAAATGTTCTGTCTTTTTTTATTTATATAGCAAAAAATAAAAAGCCCAATGGTGATTAAATACCACCAAAAGAAAGCTCTATTTGTGTGAAAAAAATGATAACGATTTATTATGGGTACAGTGTTGCTTGAGCGCGCAGTTGTC
The DNA here is from genome assembly GCA_018402905.1 of Glandirana rugosa. NCBI lineage: Eukaryota > Metazoa > Chordata > Amphibia > Anura > Ranidae > Glandirana > Glandirana rugosa. Next base: position 443,826 of record BLSH010431193.1, read on the forward strand.
ATTTTAAAATGCGACAGCGATGAAAGCTGAAAATTGGCTTGGGCAAGAAGGGGTAAAAGCAGCCAGTATTGCAGTGAATAGGTGCATAATATATTTATTGTGACGTAAAAGCAAATAAAAAGCTGATATTTATTGCACAAATACCTGTCTTTATATGTAGGTACTTGGTGAAACTAGGTTAGAACTGTGAGTCTTTTTGTGCAAGTCTGTACCAGCTTTGCAAATAAAGATCTCTTAACTGAATTGACTGAAACATTTCAATACATTCAAATTCTAATCTCCGATGTCTTGGACACTAAAGCAGCTTTTCCTCTAGAATCGATATGTACTTTTCTCCCTCCATTAGTTCGCCAATCCTGATCAGACAGTTTCTGCCAGTGAAGAAGGTCAGGCCTCTGCAGCATGATGCTACTGCCAGCAGACTTTACTATGATGATGTTCTAAGTGTGATAATCACACTGGGCATGGGAGGTCCAGCATTTTCATGTGGCCGGAAGGCACAAGGACACCATTCAGACCCTACTGCCTGCCAGAAGCTTGTAAAGCTCTATAAGAGGCTGCTGAGTGGTACTAAGACCCCTTTCATACCAGAGCACCGCTAAAACAGCGCTAAAGTGCTGGTCGTTTTTGCTGTGCTTTAGCGGCGCTTCTTTTCGGGCACTAGCGTTTTTTTTTTAGGTCATGTGACAACCCGTTTTATGGTGCTTCCCAAACGCACTTTGGAAGCACTGCCCATTCATTTCAATGGGCAGGCGAGTTTTTGAAGCGCAATTTGTAGCGATTCAAACCGGCCCCATAGATGCGGCTTGCAGGACTTTTTTGACCATCCCGCAAGCACACTGCCTGGGTGTGAAAGCACCTATTGAAATCAATGGGAGGCAGTTTTCAGGTGCTTTTCAGAGGCCATTTCTAGTGCTAAAGTGCCTGAAAACTGCCTCAGTGTGAAAGGGGTCTAACATTTAGGGCAATATGCACCTGGGGATGAATGCCTAGAGTGCAAACTTCATTGCTGCAGCTAGATATGTTTCTAATTGCACAACATATAAATGACTATTAAAGTGTTACTAAACCCACAACAGTAAAATCAGTCTGGATATGCAGCATAGCATGCTTGTTATATTCACTGTGGGAGCTAAGGGGTTAATCCTCTGCATTGTGTAAAAAAGGCTGTTTTATACTGTATGCCATAAATCCTTCCCTCCTGCACTGTCAATCTGGGCAAGTCCATATAATACACAGCAGGGTTGTAAAGCTGCACATGCTCAGTTTGGACTCTTATGCTGGATAGAACATTTCCTGTTTCAGTTGAAAGGTTCAGGTCACATGATATTGACATCATACATGTTGACGTGTATACAGGCTGTAGTGGAAGACTCCTCCTACTTGAACACACAGCCATGGACAAACTGTGCAGGTTATCAGGAAACCATGGTATACAGATCATCCCAAAAGGTATATAGTGGCAGTATTTTAATGTAAAATGAAGATTTATAAGCTGTGTGTGTGGGGGGGGGGGGGGGGTAGATGAACTATTTTCATATTACTGGGTTTAGTAACACTTTAATAGGTATTTATGGTAACATTTTGATCCAGGGAGTATCAAATTGCCTTTGGGGGATAAAGGAATATTTTTTTTTCTTGTTAGATGGAGCAAATTAAACAACACTTTATAAAGGTTTTTGTCTGCATTCAGCTGTGGGTTTTGGGTTTTAAGGTTGCAAGGAATTTTTATTTTTGCCTTTTGGTCAAACATGATAGATGTGTGAATTTTGTCAAATTGTAGTTCTTGCAAAATCTTTTTTAATGATGCCCCAAGAGAAGGAACTCTGCCCTAATTTGCGTTTCTCTAGAAATATTATCTGGATTTGCTTTCTGTTTACCGGTAGCTTTATTTTATAAAACTCTTTGGAGCTTTGTGGAAAAAAAGTATATTTGTTTTAAGAGCATGTGACACTTGCAGAAAGCAACAAAATACTAAGAGGGGTGATTCTGTTTTATTTACAACTCACTGCTACAAAATGATTTGGGTGACATGGCCCAAAAAGTGTTAAAGCTGTAGAATATCCACACTTTCTGTGATGCAATGGCAAAATCAATAACAAAAAAATACAAGAAAAGTATTAATTTACCTACATGAATGGCATTCACAATCAGATTTACTAAGAATAGTATTTAAATTGGTCCTTGAGGCTAAATCGGTCATGACTTCCCGGTGAGGGTGACTTATTTTGCCTTCCTTACCATAGCTGCTGGAACTTTAGGATGATAAATCTGATGGGCAATTGTCTTTTTTCAACACAGTAAACTGTATATCTTTGTAACTATTCCCATGATTTGTTTATAGCACTCCTCTTTATCAGTTGAGTTTATGTTGTGGCATCTTTCTGTCACCATTTTAACAAATTTTCCAGCTGCTGACAAGCATCCATAGCACTATCAGAGAAAGTAAACTGTGTTAGGTCAAGATGGTGCACGGTGTGGAAGCGGTTAACTGCTTCCACACCGCACGCAGTATATTTACTGCGGTGGTGTGGATGCTTCCCGCGAATCGCCGTAAATAGGCGGCGATTCGTGCAGGCACGGCTAGGGGGCGAGCGCACTTTCGTGTCCGACACACTCCAGAGGAGTGTGCCCGCAGCTCGGGTGGACCCGATGTCCGCCTGTGAGCCGCGATGAGCTGCCAGAGCCAAAGAGCGGGGAACCGCCAATGTAAACACGGTGGTTACCGCTCTATCAATGGGGACATAAGAGATCTACTGATCCTTGTCACTGGGATCAGTTAGATCTCTTATGCCCATGGTAGCCCAGCCCCCCCCACCGTTGGAACACACCTAGGGAACACAGTTAACCCCTAGATCGCCCCCTGCAGGTTAACCCCTTCACTGCCAATGACATTTATACAGTAATCAGTGGAGATTTAAATTTCTCATCGCTGTATAAATGTCACTGGTCCCAAAAAAGGGTCAAAAATGTCCGACATGTCCGCCCCAATATCGCAGTACCGCTAAAAATCGCAGATCACCGCCATTACTAGTAAAAAAAAAAAAATGAAAACCCCAGAAATGAATTCTCATCATCCGTAAACGCGGCAACTTTTGCGCAAACCAGTCAATAAACGCTGATTGCGATTTTTTTTTTACCAAAAATATGAGGAAGAATATAAATCGGCCAAAACTGAAAAAAAAATGTTTTTTTATTTTTTTTGGATTTGAATTTTAGCAAATAGTAAGAAATTTGGGTTTTTTCGCAAAATTGACGCTCTTTCTTTGTTTATAGCGGCGATCAGAAATGACGCAGCGGTGATCAAATACCACCAAAAGAAAGCTCTATTTGTGTGAAAAAAGGACGCAAATTTAGTTTGGGTACAACGTCGCACGACCGCGCAATTGTCAGTTAAAGCGACGCAGTGCGGAATCGCAAAAAGTGCTCTGGTCCTAACCTGGAAAATCCTTCCGGGGCTGAAGTGGTTGCAGAACTGACCCATGTCCCTTGGACCGCATCCAAGGTGTCAGCAGATATTCCACACTGCCAAATGCAAGTCGTGCAGTTTGGTGGGAGTTGGAGGGAGCTTACATGCTTTTAATAATTAAACATATGATTACATTGCTACAATGTGACCAGAGAGAGAGGTACAACATCCATGTGTTTCTAGGAAAAGCTAAAACCGAGTTACAATGAAACTTTCATGTACTAGAAAGAACTGAAAACGGAACTATTTAAAACAACATAAACCTACTGAAAGGTGGCTCTAAATCAAAGTTTATTCTTCAAAAAAATGTTTATCTTTATTTATTTTCTTGAAAACTGTTGATCGAAATGTTTCCTTGTAGTCCTGTCCATTAAATTCCTCTTCTGCCTTTTTCCAGTGTTTTATTACATATAAATGTATTTAAACATGTATTCCATTCATTTTGGTTACCTCTGGATTCACAGTGAAGAAATTGTTAACCCATGCTTAATTCTTCTATACAAGATTAATTTGACCTCCCGAGACATAGATTATAATGCCTCAGAGAACTCTGGTATTCTCCTACATCTACCGATAATATATGCAAACTATGATTTATACCTGAGGTTTGCATTGATGGTACTATTAATACATTAATCTTACAGGTGAGCTGGATATTATCGTTTTGAATTAAACTCTAATGGTTTTTAAAGAAGGTCACACCAAAAACAATGGAAAGAGACATCTAATAAAACATTTAAGGTCAGATATACAACACAAGATAATAACAATAGATATTATATACAAATGAAATGGTAACATACTTCTAATAACAAAGATTTTGATATTTTCACAATGGAACAAAACTCTCTCTTATAACTCATTGAAAGGTAAGATTGACGCAATAGGCCAATTACCCTGAAAAATATTCGCTCTGGTAAATACATTACAATTCTAAAACTCACCACCATATTTGAACTAATATCAATTCACAATTTGAAAGATACCCAAAAAATTGAACGATAGTTGTTAGTGACTGCTTACAAACTGTGTCGGTGACATTCACTGGAACCAGCCTCAATATAATCTAACAGAAAAACTGCCTGGTCCTGTAGGTAAACCTGATAATCCTCAAAGATCTACAAAAACCCTGGACTCCTCTGTGCTGAGTCAGAAATGCCATTCTTTTGCCAATGGTGTCTTAGTAATTTGTAAAATTGTGGTCTTGTCAATACAATACGCCCTCATAGACTTGCATGGGGCCATACTCCAATGTGACAGATGCTTAGGGTATTGCCCCGTATAGGTCTCTGATGACTTATTGCACAGGTGCAAACAGTAGTAAAAATATCTATACCCAATTTGAAGTAAACAGTGCAGTAGGACATGGCTCTGCTATAGAGGTATGTAAGACGCCAAAATAGAGGTTATTAGTGTAGTTTCATTCAGGAGGAACGGGGTTGAATTAGAGGACTGTCCTATAAAGGTAAAGTGGTCCTTTAGGTACTTGTATAAAGGGCTGAATATCTTAGGCTTTGTTTGTACTATAAACTTGTTGTTTTAGATGTACAGCTGGCAACTACATCATATATACTAGATTGTCAAAAATATTGGGATGCCTGCCTTTACACACACACATGTACTTTAATGGCACCCCGGTCTTAGGTTGGCCATGTATTATACATTTTTTTTCTACAATTTTCCTTTAGATTTACCAAAACAATATAATATGAGATCACACCTAAACACTTTCAATTTTGTATGCAATCAGGCAGGCCCGTCTACTACATAATTGAAGGTAAATCTAAAGGAAATTGAACAAGAAAATTGTATAATGTATGGCCAGCTTTAGTCCATAGGGTTCAATATTGAGTTGGCCCACCCTTTGCAGCTATAACAGTTTCAACTCTTCTGGGTAGGCTTTTCACAAGGTTTAGGAGTGTGTTTATGGGAATTGACCATTCTTCCAGAAGCGCATTTGTGAGGTCAGGCACTGATGTGGGTGAGAAGGCCTGGCTTACAGTCTCCGCTTTAATTCATCCCAAAGGTGTTCTTTCGGGTTGAGGTTAGGATTCTGTGCAGGCCAGTCAAGTTCCTCCACCCCACACTTGCTCATCAATGCCTTTATGAACCGTGATTTGTGCACTGGTGCACAGTCATGTTGGAACAGGAAGAGTTCCCTTCACTGGAACTAAGGGGCCAAGCCCAACCACTGAAAAACAACCCCACACCATAATCCCCCCTGCACCAAATGATTTGGACCAGTGCGCAAAGCAAAGTCCATAAAGACATGGATGAGCTTGACTTGAGAAACTTGACTGGCCTGCACCTCAGTGCCTGACCTCACAAATGCACTTCTGGAAGAATGGTCAAACATTCCCATAGGCACACTCCTAAACCTTGTGGACAGCCTTCCCAGAAGAGTTGAAGTTGTTATAACTGCAAAGGGCCAACTCAATATTGAACTCTACGGACTAAGACTGGGATGCCATTAAAGTTCATGTGCGTGTAAAGGCAGCCATCCCAATACTTTTGACAATATGTATGTCAAAATATTTCCCCATTCTAATTAAATCTTCATCACTTTATTTTTGGAAAATGTGAGAGAAGTGACGAATATGTAAATATTTGTTTTAAAATAATATCTCTAGGAAAAATGTTTTTTTTTTTTTTTTTAGTTTCAAATAGAGTAAGACAGGTTTCAAGTTTTAATTGCTGTCTGTGTTTCCATTGGGGATATTCACCACTCTGTTTGTACTGTGACCAAGAAAGAAGTGAGGAGAAATCCAAAACATTAGAGTTGTTCCCAGAACAATAGGTAAATAGGAATTTTCCAATGTGGACATCCGTTCCTGGGACAACTGTCAAATTCCCTTTGTTTTGGGAGATTTCTTCCTACTGTGATACAAGCAGTGAAGAACAAGTTCCACAATGGTAGACCGAGAAATAAAAATTAAAAAAATCACTTTTAGCTTTTTCCTACTCTATTCAAAACCTCAGAAAGAACACTTTAGATATACAGTAGATGCATTACTCTCCCCCATAATTCAGAACTACTCTTGCACTGTCTGAAGTACCTTTAAATGCAATTTATCCCTCACTCCTGCAGGGTTTTCATTTCTCTGTGTGAACAGTCCCCCAAAGCCTTTTCTGCCAGTGCTAGTCCATCTGTCAGTCACACTCATACATCATCAAATACAATGCAGGGCCAGCTATCCTGCATTGTGGATGAGGATTCTGAGGGCCCACCCACAACCGAGAACACTGGAGAGAAGGGGAGAGCTCTGGCTGCTGGGGGAGGGGTAAAGTAATTTATACTGTTTTTTTATTAGTACCGAAACAAAAATTAGCATTTAAACAGGGCAGCAATGGGGAAGCCTCACTGAAAGGGTAGTGTAGCGCCCCCTTAGTAATAGGTGCTTTTTGTGGTAGATTTTTGCTAGGAGAGGCAACTTTAATCAGGCCTGGCAATAAGTGCAGGCCTGATTGTTTTGATCTGGGCAGGGGAGTGGCCCAGGGAGAGCTGGAGATTGCAGGAAGGAACACCCCTTGGTTACCCCTACCCTTTTTTTCCAGAAGGCTCTGGAAAAAGGGATGGATGAGGAGGTGGAACTTTCCGAAGTATATGAAGGAGCCCTGAGCAATCCCCAACCTGGAATGGCAAGAGGCAGGCCTCCTTAAATACTGTGGTCTGCCCAGCGGGGGGAAGAGAGTGTTGGTGGAAAAGTGGAGATGTAGCTGAGATTGTGGAGGCCTCACTAGGGAGCCCCCAGTCTGGGGGGTGACCTTGTGGCCTGGTGGCTCAGGTGCAGCCAGGAGCGGAGTTGGATCCTGGAGCAGCACAAGGGAGCAGGAAAGCAAAAGAAAGGCTACTGAGAGACTCTTTAAAGGATCCACCGGTGTCGGTGAGTGGCAGACCCTGGGAGCTAGACAGAAGGACTGGAGCAGGCTGGGAGGGGACAGTGGACAGTCTGTGGAGGTCGGAGGAGCCAGGCAGGGGAAGGCGTGTCGCTGGACAGTGAGGTAGGCCTGGAAAATGAATGGCTGGGAGCAGACAACAAAAAGTTTTGCCCATTGGGACTTTAGATGAAGCACCACACAACCAGTAATAAAAACATTGTCATGACACCTGGGGTCAGATGACATGTGCGCACCGCTGGAGTGGGAGTAGCACCAAGGTTGTGGACCTATTGCTGACTGCTGTTAATGAGTTCTGACTGATACAGGAAGAGTGGCCCCTGGAGCACAGACACTGAAACACAGGGAGCTAGTGCATCATTTTACCCAGGGCGTGAAATCTAAGAGCCAGTGGGTGTTCACCAGAGCCTCTAGTGGTGAGGATGGATTTGACTGCAACTGGATCCAGGTCATGGCCCCCAGGGTCCCCTAGCTCAGGTTCAGCTGGCTACAGGTGGAAGAGAGGAAGCAGCAGCGCAGGAACAGAAACGATCCACAAGTATCTACTTGTTTTTTATACTGGTGACAATAAAGATGAGAAGTATTTATCAAGGACTTACTCAGCAATGAAAATCTGGCAGAGGTACTAGACATACTCAGCTCTATTAAAAAGAGTGTTGAGTTTTTGTTTTGTTTTGTTTTTTTGCTCTTGGTTCCTTTTAATAAATTATCCTCAATTCCTTTTCTTATAACTCATGCCAGGCCACCAATATGAGCTAAAGTAAAACAATACCATTCCCTCTGTGGTTCCCTATCTGCCCCCCCCCCCTTTTTTTTCTTTTTCTAATTTTTCTTGTCTTCTTTTCTGATCTGCATAGTCAGCAGTCTAAAAGCAGTCTTATGGGATGGAATTGATTGTTTTCATGCTAATCATGGGAGTTGGACATTCTTAAACTGTTTAACTTTTACATTTAGGCTATGTTTCCACTATTGCGACCCCCAAAGTCATGCAATTTAGAGTGCGACTTTGATGCATTTTGAGTGCAGCTTTGATTTACACTCTCTGGATCAAAGTCGCATCAAAAGTCATAAAAAAAGTAGGGCAGGAACTTTTTCAATGTTTATTTTCAAAGTCGCATTGATGGGAGCAAGTGCCATTGAAATCATTTGGCTGTGACTTATCATGCGACGTTGTGTCCAAAGTCGCATGACAAGTTGCACTAGTGGAAACGTAGCCTTAGTTCTCCTCTATCCCTCCCTCCTCCCCTCCACCTACCTAATTTCCCCTCCTTTGTTACACATGTTGCTCTTATTTCTATTCTATTATTTTCTATTCTGTCCAAACAGATACTAAAAACAGACTTAAAGAATAACTAAAGGCAATTATTATTTTTTATTTTTTTTGTAGTTTTGGATAGAGTGGAGAGGGATTAGACCAACTGTGAGGTTTTATTGCCGTCTGTGCCCCCGTTAGGACCTGTTCACACTGCTGTGATGCGGTAACCCTGCAAATCCACTGCGGGTTCCTGCATCGGATGTCTCCCAGCGGCAGTTCACACTGCTATATGCAAACTGCAGCGAGTGTCAATAGAAAGCTATTGACACCCCCAAATCAGTCCGCATATCGCACTGCGAACTGCAAACTTGCACAAGTGAGGTGGATGCAGGGATCTCCCCCACTGTGCTTATGGTATTCTGACCATGAGGACTCCTTCTCCCTCTACCCATTAGAATACACTAATCAGCACTGCAGCCATTGGCTTCAGTGGCTGATCGAATGCTGTTTTTCCAGCCGGACCTTTCGACCAAAGCCAGTCTAATGATTGGCTACTGTTGCACAGAGAGGGGTGCATACAGATCGAAATTTCTCCAGTTCCAGCTGAACCTGCTGAATTTCATTAGATGTAAATTCAGCTTTAGCCTTTAAGTGATTGTAAAGGTTTGTTTGTTTTTTTTTAAATAACAGACATGTTATACTTTCCTGCACTGTGCAAGGGTTTTCCACAGAGCAGCCCCAATCCTCCTTTTCTGGGGTCCCCTAGCAATGCTTCTGGCTCCTCCTCTTCATCAAGTGCCCCCACGTAGAGACGCTTTCCCCAAGGACACGGTGCGCTCCCGAGTCCTGCTGGTGCGTCCATTGACACAGACAGCAGGACTCAGCCCCATCCCAGGCTCTCGTGTCACTGAATTTGATTGACAGCAGCAGTAGCCTGTGGCTCCTGCTGCTATCAAGCTATCCAATGAGGACCCGAGACAGCGCCTGGAGCTGCTGGGCCCATCCTCGATGCTGGAACGATCAAGTTCAGGTAAGAAAAAGGGGAGCTCCGGGGGGCTGCTGCAGCACAGAAGTTTTTTTCACCTTAATGCATAGAATTTATTAAGGTTACAGACCTTGAGACTTTACAACTCCTTCAAAGTATATAAAAAAAAAAAAAAATACAGAAAAAAATCAAACACACATCTCTCAAATAATGTATTTGTTTTCTTATATTCATTATATTCAGTTGTACACTAAGGCTGTATGCACTTGGGTATGTAGACCTGTACAGAGAGTCAGGTTTAGGGCTCTTTCACACCAGCGGATCGTTTGGGTCCGCCAGTCAGTTTTTCAGGCGGAGCCGAAACGGACACTCCATTGTCCTCTATGGAGTGGCGGATGTCAGAGGTGACATGTCCGCTGACATCCAATTCGCTATAAACAGACGGATAGAAACCCTATTTTCCATCTGTCTGGCGGATCGGGTCGGATGAACACAGACAGACGATCCGTGTTCATCCGATCTTCCATAGAGGAGAATGGAGCTGTGACAGGTCAGTCTCTGCACTGTGCAGAGACTGTCCTGTCATCCGCCGGCTCAGCGGGGATAAACGGATGGATCCCTGCTGAGCAGCCCCTCCGCTCGTGTGAAAGGGGCCTTATGCATCGGGGGAATGACAGGTGTCTTATGCAGCCAGTTTGTCAAAATCAATGAGAGATGGAGTGGCTGTACAAATCTTCCCACATATGGCGTGTTTACATCCATTTAGGGACAGCCGTAAAGCTCTGAATCTATATTTATCATATTAAATATTAGAGAAGAGGAAGGAAGGGAGGCGCACCTAAGTGTAGTATGTTAATAAAGTTTTATTGCACAAAAAGGATTGCACTTACAGGAAGTAGGTATAATCACACATGGATAAAACAGTCTGTGTCCTCCTCAGAAAGCTGTCATCTGTGTAGTTGTATCCAGGGGTCCTCTGGGATGGACAGATGTGCCGTGGGTCCGGGGTTAGGTTCAGGGAGCCGCCAGGTGCGCCTCAGTTACAGAGTCCACGGACACACTCTGGGGGCAGCAGTCACCTCTAGTGTTGAGCGAACCCGGACTGTAAAGTTCGGGTCGGTACCAAACTTTGGGGTGTCCGGGACCTGGACTTTTCAAAAAAAGTCCGGGTTCGGGTCCGGGGTTCTGGTAATTTTGCCAAAAGTTCTGAAAATTGCTGTAAAAAAGTCCAGGAAAGTCCTAGAGGTCTGCAAAAGGAAGAAAAATGGGGGTAAGGGTGGGACAAGTGCCCTACAAAGAAATGGGGACAGGGAAATATAACTAAAAGCATTTTTAAAAAAATACTTTCATAAAAAAATCAAAAATGGAGGTGGATGTGGACCATCTTCAAACTGTGTCTGAAAAGTATTAATTAACGGTAGAAGCCATATAACTGTTCTAAAATCATCTTCAAACTGTGTCAAAAAAGTATAAATAAGCCGGGAGAACCCATATCACTGTTCTGCAAACATCTGGAAACTGTGTGTAACACCTTAACTAAAACCGGGAGAAACCATACTACTGTTCTGCAAACATCTGGAAACTGTGTGTAACACTTTAACTAAAACCGGGACAAACTGAACTACTGTTCTGCAAACATCTGGAAACTGTGTGTAACACTTTAACTAAAACCGGGACAAACTGAACTACTGTTCTGCAAACATCTGGAAACTGTGTGTAACACTTTAACAAAAACCGGGCAAACCCATATCACTGTTCTGCAAACATCTGGAAACTGTGTGTAACACTTTAACTAAAACC
>BLSH010431193.1:455701-467656 GCA_018402905.1 Glandirana rugosa
CCACTGATCTCAACTCGCTTGAAGACCTTCAGGCCCAAGACGACCAAGTCGGCTTGAAGCCCTGTTTCAGGCCCAAGCCCAGGTCTGTCTTGGGCTTGAAACAGGGTCTTGGGCTTGGGGTAACTTTAGTTACCCCTGGGCTTGAAAATCCGTGTTTTTACCGACATTTTTTCAGGACCTTTCAGGATCTCCAGACGTTTTCTTTCCTTTACCCCCATTCCCACCCTGTTCACGGGATGTTTCTTTACCCCTGTCCCTTTATTGATTTTCGTAAAAAATTTTTTATTAAAGTATTTTTTTAGTTTTTACCTCCACCTACACCTGGTAGAAGTTTGACACAGACTTTTCATAATTAATTGCCATCTCCTTACCCCCATTTCCTTTCTTTTGCAGACCTCTAGGACTTTCCAGGACTTTTTTACAGCCATTTTTGTGCCTAAAAGTTCGGGTCCCCATTGATTTCAATGGGGTTCGGGTTCTGGGACAAAGTTCGGGTTCTGTCTGGACCCGAACCCGGACTTTGTCCCGAAGTTCGGCTGAACCAGCAGAACCCGGACTTCCAGAAGTTCGCTCAACTCTAGTCACCTCTACACCAGTGCATATTCCTGCAGTGCTTTCTCTGCAATACATCAGCTGTTTCTACATAGATCAGTGGCTCTCAACTCCTGTCCTCAGAACCCACTAACAGGCCAGATTTTCAGTATTACCTTGGGGAGATGCAGACTTGAATACTGCAATCACTGAGCAGAAAATGATATCACCTGTGATGTATTTCAGTTATCCTGCAAACCTGGCCTGTTAGTGGGTCCCGAGGACAGGGGTTGAGAACCACTGACTTAGATGGACCACGAGAGAACATTGAAGCATGTTTACTTCTCCTTCCTTATGTAGGTTTACTTCCCACAATAGCGCCAGTGAACCTGCTCTTTATTTATCATATTAAATATTGGTGTATTATGTATAAAGCTCACCAATGCAGGTCTAATGTTTTGCACGAGTTGTGTGTCACTTGGACCAAAATGAAATAATGACCTTTGACAGCACTTTTGAAAAGAGAGATATTGTTCATATCACTGATTACATTTTGTATAGCACAGTTCAGCTCTCTTTTCTGGACAATCATTGAAAACAGTTCAACATAATTCTTAGCAGGGGATCAATCATAACATTTTTTTTTTCTGTCAGGATTATTCATAGTTCCTTCATTGATGCAGCTTTTTCTGAAGATGTGATTTTAGAACTTTATCATTAGCCTGGAGACAATTGCTAAAATGTCAGCATGGAGTCGCCAGTTAATTGATTTGTTTAACATTGCCAGCTGCTTCTCCGGTTTCTTTTATTTCATTATACTGTAGCAGTCAGAATAGCTCCTGTATTTTCTCAGAAAGACAGACAGATGCCCCAGCGTTTAAGTCATGCAGCTTTAGATAAATTAATAATAAACTTTACAGTGAAATTGCTATTGTGGTAAAGTTTTAGAAAACAACCATGGCAAAATTAATCATATATTATTTCATTAAATATCAATTAGCATGGATAAAATATTGGTTTGTACACAATAATTTAAAAAAAAAAAGGTTTAATTCTGATAGCCCCATTGATGCACATACTCCATGTGCTCCCCCACAGCTCCATGCTCCTACTGAAGCCCTGTGTAAGCTCTTGGTCAATCTGGTCTGATCATCACTAACACAAATGCCTATTTTTCTTTGTTTTTTTTCTTTTACTGTGAATATGCATTATGTGTTCGTGTATGATTGGCAGACAGACACACAGACAGACATACACTCTGTTATACGAATAGCCCAGCAAAAGTAAGCGTTTTTTCATACGCAACTTACAACATCAGACTGGGCTGTTTGACTTGGACCCCTTTCACACTGCTGCTAAAACGCCGGCCGTTTTTGCGGTGCTTTGGCGACGTTTTAGCAGCAGCTAACGGGGCACTTTTATGAGGTCACGTGATAACGTGACCTCAAAAAAGTGATAAAAGACCCATTTTGCAGCACTTTGGAAGCTCTTTTAGCCCAGGTTCACACATATGCAATAGAAAAACAAGATTGTGCGCACCACCTTTATCAGCCCGGTGTAAATAATAGGTACCACAAATAGTTAAAAAAATATACACAGAGAAGGTAACCTAAACAAAATATGCATAAAGAGTCTCATATCACATCACACAGTTGGTGAGGTGGGGATGAAAGTCCATAGGTGTATCAAACTAGAGGCAGCCAATCCCAGGAAGCTAAACCAGGCTTCATGTAACTGCAAGACAAGAAAGGAGAGGGAGGCGCCTCTAAGTGCAGTATTAAAACACATTTATTGCAAGGAAGGATTAAAAGCACTCACTGGATGTATGAGCAAATACAGCATAAGGATCAGTCCGTAGTGGCGTCACTGTGTATATCATGCACCCGGGGATGCGTCTTCTGGCACTATAGAGATGATCCGTCCGTTTCTGGAGAAGATGGTAAAAGCCGGCTGTGTCATCCAGAATGAGGCTCGGACCGCAGGAGACAGGGCGCAGATCGGTGACGTCACTGCTATGCGAAGCGTTTCATTGGGCGAACGGCCCAGGTGACTATAAGGCCGCGCCTCTTCCTCAGGCAAAGACTCTATAAGGCAGCGCCTCTTCCTCAGGCAAAGACTCTTTGCCTGAGGAAGATGCGCGGCCTTACAGTCACCTGGGCCGTTCGCCCAATGAAACGCGTCGCATAGCAGTGACGTCACCGATCTGCGCCCTGTCTCCTGCGGTTCGAGCCTCGTTCTGGATGACACAGTGGCTTTTACCATCTTCTCCAGAAACGGACGGATCATCTCTATAGTGCCAGAAGACGCATCCCCGGGTGCATGATATACACAGTGACGCCACTACGGACTGATCCTAGAGCTTGACCAAGAGCTTACACAGGGCTTCAGTAGGAGCATGGAGCTGTGAGTGCTTTTAATCCTTCCTTGCAATAAATGCTGCTTGCAAGACTTTTTTGACTGCCCCGCAAGTGCACTGCCGCAGTGTGAAAGCACACATTCAAATGAATGGGAGGCAGTTTTCAGGCTCTATTTTTAGTGCAAAAGCGCCTGAAAACCGACTCATTGTGAAAGGGGTCTTACTGCACTGGTTCATTTGTATACAATTTTTTTATATGCGGTATTTTATATTTACTTTACAAAAAATTTTAGTCTTGACCATAATAATGAAGAAAGAAAATGCATACAAATAAACATATATTATTTTTTGAGTACTTGAGATAAAATTTAAAAAAATGTCAGCCAGACCTCAAACTTACCTCCTCTTGTATTAGTTGTCCGTTACTACATATAACATATTGTGGCTACATACAATAGGTCTCCACCCAAAAACCAACCTTCCTCGAGAGGAAAGGAAGATCTGTATGTTCTGTGTTCAGAATATTATAAGCAACCAATGTGATCTTCCTGATCAAACAAATCTTCATTTCAAGATGAGAATGCAATCAATGCTGATCATATACAACCACTCAAATGTCTAGCCCCACACAAAAAGCTCAATATAATTGGAAGACATAGAGCCTGGTACACACAATGAGATTATCAGACCTCCAGGACTTCTCCCAAGCCTCTCCCATTCTCTGGAATTCCCTACCTCAATCTGTCAGGCTGTCTCCAAATCTATCCACTTTTACGCGATTCCTGAAAACTGTTCTCTTCAGAGAAACCTCTCCTGCCTCCACCTAACAACTGCACTTTTTATTTTCTCCATCAGCTCATCCCCCACAGTTATTACTTTTTCGTGTTGCTTGACCCTCCCTCCTAGATTGTAAGCTCCAACAAGCAGGGCCCTCTAGTTCCTCCTGTATTGAATTGTATTGTAATTGTACTGTTTGCCCTAATGTTGTAAAGCACTGTGCAAACTGTCGGCACTATATAAATCCTGTATAATAATAATAATAATCATACGAATGTTTGTCCATTTTTTTTTTTTTTTTGCATGCTAGTCTCCGTGACAAAAAAAAAGAGGTTACTAAAGTTCAAAAATGCTTTTACAACAGAATAAACATTTGGAACTGTAATGTGTTGCATTGTATTTTCAGACGAAAAACTGTACTGATTAAATGAAAATCATACGATCTGGTATCATACTAGAAACGTGTAGAATACGTGTTTGCCCCTTCAGATGATTTCCGGTGAAAGCTATGTACTAACAATCAGATTATCATGCGATCCCTTAGAAAGCGGTATTTTTTGTGCGATTTTCTGATTGTGTGTACGGGCCTTAACAGTGTATGTCCTCAGGGGATTGAACACTGCTCTCAGCAGATTTAATCTTGCTGATCAAACTCTGATCTTTATTATAACTCCAAAATGAAAAAAGAATCTATGCTGATCATGAGATACCTCTCAAGTGCCCAGCTCCTCATAAAATTGAACGTACAGTCAGGTCCATAAATATTGGGACATCAACACAATTCTAATCTTTTTGGCTCTATACACCACCACAATGGATTTGAAATTAAATGCACAAGATGTGCTTTAACTGCAGACTTTCAGCTTTAATTTGAGGGTATTTGCATCCAAATCAGGTGAACAGTGTAGGAAGTACAACAGTTTGTATATGTGCCTCACACTTTTTAAGGGACCAAAAGTAATGGGACAATTGGCTGCTCAGCTGTTCCATGGCCAGGTGTGTGTTATTCCCTCATTATCCCATTTACAAGGAGCAGATAAAAGGTCCAGAGTTAATTTCGAGTGTGCTATTTGCATTTGGAATCTGTTGCTGTCAACTCTCAATATGAGATCCAAGGAGCTGTCACTATCAGTGAAGCAAACCATCATTAGGCTGAAAAAACACAACAAACCCATCAGAGAGATAGCAAAAACCATAGGTGTGGCCAAATCAACTGTTTGGAACATCCTTATAAAGAAAGAATGCACCGGTGAGCTCAGCAACACCAAAAGACCTGGAAGACCACGGAAAACTACTGTGGTAGATGACCGAAGAACTCTTTCCCTGGTGAAGAAAGCACCCTTCACAACAGTTGCCCAGATCAAGAATACACTCCAGGAGGTAGGTGTATGTGTGTCAAAGTCAACAATCAAGAGAAGACTTCACCAGAGTGAATACAGAGGGTTCACCACAAGATGTAAACCATTGGTGAGCCTCAAAAACAGGAAGGCCAGATTAGTTTGCCAAAGAACATCTAAATAAGCCTTCACAGTTCTGGAATAACATTCTATGGACAGGGGAGACCAAGATCAACGTGTACCAGAGTGATGGGAAGAGAAGAGTATGGAGAAGGAAAGGAACTGCTCATGATCCAAAGCATACCACCTCATCAGTGAAGCATGGTGGTGGTAGTGTCATGGCGTGGGCATGTATGGCTGCCAATGGAACTGGTTCTCATGTATTTATTGATGATGTGACTGCTGACAAAAGCAGCAGGATGAATTCTGCAGTGTTTCGGGCAATATTATCTGCTCATATTCAGCCAAATGCTTCAGAACTCATTGGACGGCGCTTCACAGTGTAGATGGACAATGACCCGAAGCATACTGCGAAAGCAATCACAGAGTTTTTTAAGGGAAAGAAGTGGAATGTTATGCAATGGCCAAGTCAATCACCTGACCTGAATCTGATTGAGCATACATTTCACTTACTGAAGACAAAACTGAAGGGAAAATGACCCAAGAACAAGCAGGAACTGAAGACCATTGCAGTAGAGACCTGGCAGAGCATCACCAGGGATGAAACCCAGCACCTGGTGATGTCTATGCGTTCCAGACTTCAGGCTGTAATTGACTGCAAAGGATTTGCAACCAAGTATTAAAAAGTGAAAGTTTTATTTATGATTGTTAATCTGTCCCATTACTTTTGGTCCCTTAAAAAGTGGGAGGCACATTTACAAACTGTTGTAATTCCTGCACTGTTCACCTGAATTGGATGTAAATTAAAGCTGAAAGTCTGCAGTTAAAGCACATCTTGTTTATTTCATTTAAAATTCATTGTGGTGGTGTATAGAGCCAAAAAGATTAGAATTCTGTCGATGTCCCAATATTTATGGACCTGACTGTATATGATTGTCCATGTTTCTGTTAGTATACATAACTTGTTATGTGAAATGGAGAATTTATAGTCAAGCTGATCAACACGACTTATAACAAGAAAATACTCAAATCCATGGCCCCATTCAAGACTTGCTCCGCTTATCATACATAGACAATCCAGGTGCTGGCTACTATAGCCCACCTCCACTTTCCATCAAAGATATGAAAACTGTCAGCCGCACTCCAAACTTAGCTCCACTTGCTGTATTTATTAATTGTCAGCAAGTAGTCAAGTGACTACATGCAACATGTCTCCACCCGAAAACCAACCTTGCTTGACATGTTTTACCACTGTTGGCTTGCTCTAAATAATAGGGGAAGGCCTTTGTCACTGTGCTGGGAGTTTAGTGAGGAACAGCTAATTGTTTTTAGGGAGAAAGTTGGTTAGTGTACTATTGCTGCTTTGTGCTTTACAGTATCAGCACTTTAAACAATACTATATTCTGTGCTGTATATTTACTCCTGATAGTTTGCAGTGAATTGCAGTTTGTGTAGCTGGGAGAGTGGTGTGTAAGCCGACCTGCATTCACTGTGATTTTAGGACTACTTTTTTTGTTTGTGTCAGTGGCAAGTTCTGTTGCTGTGTTGATCCTGCCCCCCCCCCCCACTTTTTTTTATTTTTGCAATGTTTATTTTTCATTCATTAGTAGTTAGTTTCCTTTTACTTTTTTCCCTTAAAGTGATTCTAAAGTCAAATTCGTTTTTTGCCTTAATGCATTCTCTGCATTAAGGTAAAGAACTCCCCACTAACTGCTCCCCCCATCGTTAAACACTTACCTGCCTCCTCTCACTGATTCAGTGCGCTGCAGCAACATCCTCTTGTCTTCCTGGTCTAATAGGAGACACTGAGGGCAGTGGTAGCCAGAGGCTGCTGTCAATCAAACTCATGTGAGGAGGCAGTGGGACGTGGCTTACTGGTGCTGTGTGTGTGTGTGTGAGTCTATAGATGGCATGATCGGGAGCGCATGCACAGGAGTGCCCCCGTAGGATTTCTAAGGGGGCACTTGAAAGAAGAAAGAGGGAAGGGGGGACCACCGAAGAGGAGGTAAGGGATCGCTCTGTGGAATATCATTGCACATAGAAGATAGGTATAACATCTTTTTTATTTTAAGCCAAAAATGTTTTTACCTTTTTAGTAGCAATAAAAGTAAAAAAAAAAAACAAAAAAAAAAAGAATAGCATTTTGCTTGTAGTAATTTCATGTGGGTGTTTGGGGTTATTTATTTATTTTTGCTTCCTTTATGTTTGAGTTTTACTTTACAACAACAGCTTGAATCCCCCCATACAACTATTCTGATAGCCGCAAACAAGGAGAGAATAAGCCCTGCATTATCGTGTCTGGCAGGCCAAGAGGGAGGGGCAGAAGTTTCTGTGCAACTGTGAGAGGGTGAGCAGTCTCTGTGTCCACAGGCCAAAGTAGTGGTCATGCATATGTTGCATCATCTGCAGGCAGGGCCATTTTATCAAATGCTGGGCGTGCTATACAAGCAGAGCACTTGGAGGAGGTGGTGGAGTAGCTAACAAAGCCTTCATTTTCCACCTTTTGTCATCCAGGTGCAGACAAGCTTGCAGTTCACAGCTGTCAAAACCCCCTATTCTGCCTCCTTATCCACATCTACTTCTGCTGTTGCCCCACCAACTGTCATGGAGAAGTCTCCTGAATTATTTAAGCACAGCATGAGCTACTTTCTGCAAGAGGATGTGTAGCAAATAATGGGCTTTGGTGTTTAGGAGGAGAGTAATGGTTTTTAATGCATACTGTTAGACAGGTTAATGGTTGGTTGGTCGCAAGCTGGTTGGTAAGTAGAGCTTGGATTTTTCTTTGATCTTTTCCTTAGCTGATTTTTGTTTTTTTGTGGCCCTCCAATGCTCCTTGCTGTATAAGCCAGTGATAGATGGGGACAGTCGCTCATTTTTTGTATGCTCTATGTATAGTTCAGGTAACACGCTGACACCTTTGCAGCTATGGTGCTATGTGCTGGGTGTTCAGTGTGTCCCTGTACCTTTAAGGAGGGGTGGGCTCCCTCCAGCTCATCTGCCCTTCATCTATCCCATCAGAATGCATGTGCTTCCACTGTGGAGCCTCTTATAAGTTAGAGGAAGGATTTACAGGTAACAGGGTGCCTTGCCGGGGTCTGTAGCTATTTGCAAATGTGTGCAGACTAAACCCTAAAGCTTGGATTTTTCCTTCAGTTTTTGCTTGTATTTTTCCTTAGCTATTTTTTGTCATTTGTGGCCCTCCAATGCTCCTTGCTGTATAAGCCAGTTATATATGGGGGCAGTGGCTCACTTTTTGTATATAGGAGAGTAATGGGAGCCTATACGGAGGGGACACCAGGCAGGAAGAAGCAATTAGCAGTGACATTCCCATACTCGCAGCCTACTGCCATGTTGACTCCAGTGATTAGAAGGGAGGGGATGATGATAAGGTCTCTGACCATACCTGGTTGCTTAATAGAGCAGAGGAGGAAAGTGAGCGAAAGGCACAACCCCAGCAAGACAGGATGTCATTCAGGGGCAGCTTGCACTTTATATATTTCAAGGCCCGCTGAGTGTCTCTGCTGCTGGGAAAGATGCAGGACAGGGCACAGAGCTGTAACTTAAGCCACTCCACATCCTTACAGCTGCTGTGACAGTGCCAGGGCTGTGCCCTCCACCTCTTCCTTTTCCTCAATACCCTCTTACGCTGAGTCATCATGTGATTCACCAGTCCCCTGTAAGTGTTCAAAAGACTATTCTACGGCTTAGGCCAAAGGATGCTATGCAGTGCTGCAGCTGGTATGCATAGGAGACAAGAACCACACTGGGGCAGAGACTCTTACAGCTCTGCAGAGGCAACCCCAGAATTGGTTAATCCCACAACAATTTGTGCCATGAATGGTGCACAAACCTGCTGTCTGCCCTCCAGCAGGCACATATGTCTTGTCTGGCATATGTCCTCAATCTGGTGGTGCAGCTGTTCTTGCATTAGTATCCAGGGTTACGAGATTTTAAGAGACATGCCAAAAGAGGAGGTGTATTATTATCATGTGGACATTGAGAGTGAAGGTGGTATGGGGCAGTCTTCGAGGGCTGGTTTTCGTGCCTCCCGCACCCCCACACCCTGGGAGTTGTACATGGCTGAAGGCGGTAAAAGGGGATAATGTCATCCACTAACAACCATGAGGACTTAGGTTCCTCCACCTCCAGTAATTTGCAGTGCATGGGCTCCCTCATGCTCCAGAGCCTGCAAAAGGACCCTCGGATTCCTGGCATTTAAGAGAGGAATCATTACTGGTTGGCAATCCTCCTTGATTCATGTTACAAGGAAAAGTTGCAGAGCACTTCCTGCTCTCGCACAGGGAGCAGAGGATGAAACATCTGGAGGAGGCACTATAGAGAGCCACTTATTTCCAGAGGCTGGCAGGATAAAGTGTCATGGACAAGGTGTGAGCCTCCTGTGAATGGTGAAGCAGCAGTGGGGGCGGTTGTCTGAGTGAAATTTCAGTCCTTAGCACCTAGGGCTGTCAGCAGCCAGCTACATCACGTTGTGGCTGATTATCTGGGGGCAAGAGTGGATGCAGAGAATCATTATTAGATCAGCAGCAGCAAGCCCTTGCTGTAGATGATGCTATTTAAATATTTGGGGGGTCCTACAAAACTCATTTTTTTTATTTCACATGTTGTCACCATTTCCATGTCCACTCTCTATGAGCACACCCAGCCACCATTAGTACATCCCTCTACCTGCCACTATTAACATCTCCTGACACTATTGCAAGCCTGCTATCTTTACAGTCTAAAAATTGTGCAATAGCTGCTGTTCTTTGCAACAGAAATTTTAATGCGGCACCCGCTGTGAATTTTATTTAAAAGGGTGCATTCTGTGCTCTGAAAGATTTTATCTATGGGGTTACGGTTTGGGCACCATCAACACCTAAAACCTAATTTTTTCACTGCTGTTTAACAGTTGCACATACATGTTTATTAAAGCAAGGTTGATTCTATGCCCTCCAGGAATTTTTCTGTGAGGTTACCGTGTTTGGGCAATACCAAAACCAATTTTCACAGCTGTGTAACAGTTGCAGGTACATCTAGTGTTAAAGAGTCCATCTTGTGCTCTGCAATAATTTATGGATGAGGTTCAACACCTAAAATCCTATTTTGTGTAAATGTTGCACATTTTTAAATGGTTGTTAAAGCAGGGTCCATCCTGTGCTCTGCGGAATTATTTCTGTTGGGCTTGCGGTGTTTGGGCACCACCAACACCCAATATTTTCACTGCTGTGTGATGGTAGCACAAAAATGCAATGGTTGGCTAGGCTCTCCTCTGCAACAATTTTCATCTTGTGTTATGGAGTTTTGTCTTCATCAATGTCTGAAACCTAATTTTTGAAAAGCTTCTTATGCGGCGATAGTAATCGTCCCATTTTTGAGGCTGTAAAAAGGGCAGAGCATTAGCATTAACTGCTCCCCCCCCCCGGAAATTTTCTTTGGTTTTGTTTGATATGCGTTGCCCTTCCATGTGCTGTCAGGTGACCTGGGGTCAAGTGACAGATGTGCACAGCTGGTGTGCGAATTGCACCCCTGAAGTGCGAAGCGCACCCCTAATGTTGCGAAGTTCACCGCTAAGGTAGCTGACTGCTGTGACTAGAGATCAGGATGGTGCAGGGAAGTGGGACTGCTGGACTCTGACACAGATTGCACAGGGCGCTAGAGCATAGGTTTCCACAGGGCACGGAATCTAAGAGCCAGCAGGTGTTCACCAGTGCCTCTGGTGGTGAGGATCTTGGCTGCAACTGGATCCAGGTCACGGCCCCCGGGGTCCCCCAGCTCACGGCAGGCTACAGGTGTAATGGAGAGAAAGCGTCAGTGCAAGGTAGTAAGAGAAGGTCAGTGGGTGAGCCAAGGGTCAGGGCTACAAGCAGACAGACACAGACAGGAGGAACGCCAAAATCGGGGACACTAGCAGATAAGGAAGGTCAAAGAACAAGCCGAAGGTCGGGGTATCAGGCAGACGGGGATAGTCATCCCAACCCGTCCCATGCAGACAGCTACTTCTGGAACCGTAGGGACTCTTTTATTTATACTTTCTTCAGCCTCTTGTACTTCCTGGTCAGTGAATATGACATTCCAAGGGGTAGCCATGCACCAGTAGGCTAGGCTTTTTTGGCTTCTCGGAACAGGGACTGCTATAGGTGACACTACACTAAGCTATATTCCCTCGCCACTCGTATAGAGGTGACCATTACAGTACATTGGTTTTGATACAATTGGTTGATCTTTGTGATACATAAGGTACAATGTCTGGTATATAATCAGTCCAGACAGTGAAAATATCTCCCACACAGGAGTAGCAGAATGTGTTTCGGGGTTAATTCTGAGTATGCCTCTGCTGCATGTGAGAAATATTGTATTAAATTGACATATTTGTGTAAAAAAAAATTATGTTTTCTTTCTGCATTTTCCAAAAACTTGTAAAAAAAAAAAAAGAAGTCTTCAAAGGACTCACCATTCTTAAAAAATACCTTGGGGGGTTTGCTTTCCAAAATGTGGTCATTTTGTGTATGTTTCTACTGTCCTGGTGCTCCAGGGCCCCCAACAATGTGATACATAGGCAGGAAATTAGATGCGTTCATTTATGCCCCTAGAATGCCTAAAGGTGCTCTTTGGATTTTGGGCCCCTCTATGTGGCTAAGCTTTGTAAAAGTTGTACACATTTTATTGCCATACACGGGAGGAGTAGCAGAATGTGTTTTGTGGTGTAATTCTAAGTATGCCTATGCTGTGTTTTAGAAATATATTATTAATTGACAACTTTGTTAAAAAAAAAAAAAATATATATATATATATATATATATATATATATGTATACAGCCGGTCCCCTAGTTACAA
>BLSH010431193.1:475952-495513 GCA_018402905.1 Glandirana rugosa
ATGTCGTTGTCGACCTTGGACCGGGATATCCTCATCCGTTACCAAAAACTTGTTATTAGACAGGGAGATTCTTTGTCGACCTTTGAGAGGGAAATCTTGATCCTCTACTAAGTTTCCAGCTGTTTCTTAGAGGGACAGATTATTGTTCAAAAACCATTGCCTACTCCTATAGGGCCAGGTTCCAGCTGTTGCTGTAAGTGACAAATTATTGTTCAAAAATCATCTCCTAGTTCTAAAGGGAGAGTTTCCACCTGTTGCTTAGAGGGACAGATTATTGTTCAAAAACCATTGCCTACTCCTATAGGGCCAGGTTCCAGCTGTTGCTGTAAGTGACAGATTATTTATTGTTCAAAAATCCTCTCCTAGTTCTAAAGGGAGAGCTTCCAGCTGTTGGTGGGAGCAGTGCATTTCTTGCACCAAAATAAAAATTCCGGCTACGTTGGTGTTTTTTTAAAAAAAAGGTATTAATTGGTATTAATAAATACTTACATAGGGCTACATAGTACATTTGCCGGCCCAATGAGGAGAGAAAATAAGGGACTTGGTCATGGTGCTGCTGGTGATGCTGGTGCTGCTGGTGTTGGTGATGTTGGTGAACCTCCTGTTGGAAGGAGAGGAAGTGGTCAAGGTGTGCCAGCTACATGCACAAGGGAAACACCTTCCTCAGGTAGCCAACAGAACCTTCACCGGTATATGGTAGGCCAGAATGCCCCTCAACGATTGGTGAGGCCAGAACAAATACAGGCGATAGTAGATTGGGTGGCTGAAAATGCCTCCAGTTCCTTCACATTGTCTCCTTCCCGGTCCCTTGATGAAAGCTCAGAGTTGGCTCCTGAACCCCATGGCCATCTGTCTTTCACCTCAGCCCTTTGTAAATTAGCCAAGCAGTCTGAGCCCCAAGTCCTGCAAGAGACTCTTATGCTTTTTGATGACTCTCCTGGTCTGTTTTCCGTGGGCCATCCATATAGCGCTGCCCCAGAAGTGGAAGACATTGAGTGCACCAATGCCCAACCACTTCTGTTGCAGGATGAGGACATGGAAACACCAGCGCAGCACATCTCTGATGATGACGAAACACAGGTGCAAACTGCTGCAGCTTGCCTCAGTGTGCAGTCTGACAAGGAGGGCAGTGGTGAAGGGTGGGTGGAAGATGATGGGGAGGATGATGAGGTCCTAGACCCCACATGGACTGAGGGTCATGCGAGTGACATGTGCAGTTTGGAGGAAGAGGTGGTGGTCTCACAGAGGCACCAGCACAGCAAAAGAGGAAGCAGGTTGCAAAAGCGGAGCGAGCGTCCCCTAGACAGTATGCCTGCTACTACCCACTGCACCCAGGGACCTAGCATATCAAAGGCAGCTCAAAGGCGTTCCACCGCGTGGCAGTTCTTCAGACAATGTGCTGACGACAAGGCACGAGTGGTTTGCAAGCTGTGCAATGATAGCCTGAGCTGGGGCATAAATGTTCTCAACTTGAGCACAACCCCCATGACCAGGCATCTAAATTCAAGGCACAAGCTGCATTGGAATAATTACCTCAAAATCCAAGAAAGGTCTTGGCCTCCTCCTGCTTCCTCTTCTGCTGCTGCCTCGGCCTCTTCCTCCACCTCTACAGTGACAGTGTCACCTGCCACCCAGCAAACAGACCATATGACAGCAATGCCACCATGTCTGCCACCGTCCCCAAACATTTCAACATGGTCCCATGGAAGCTTACAGCTGTCCATCTCCCAAACACTGGAGAGAAAGAGGAAGTACCCTGGCCTTTGAAATGCTGTCATTACGTCTGGTGGACACGGACAGTTTCAAAAACCTAATGGCGGTGGCTGTCCCACAGTACGTGGTTCCCAGCCGCCACTACTTTTCCAGGCAAGCCATCCCTTCCCTGCACAAACAAGTCGGGGACAAGATCAAGTGTGCACTGCGCAACGCCATCTGTGGCAAGGTCCACATAACCACTGATACATCGACCAGTAAGCACGGGCAGGGACGCTATATCTCACTAACTGCACACTGGGCAAATGTAGTGGCGGGTGGGCCTGAGCCGGCTAGCCATTTGGCGCATATCCTTCCACCACCGAGGATTGCAGGGCATTTCTCTTTGGCTCCTGTTGCCTCCTCCTCCTACTGCGCTTCCTCCTCCTCGACCACCTACTCATCCTCTCAGCGTAACACCTTCGCCACCAACATCAGCACATCCAGGGGGAAACGACAGCAGGCTGTTTTAAAACTGATATATTTGGGGGATAAACCCCACACTGCGCAGGAGCTGTGGATAGGCATTGAACAACAGACCAATGAGTGGTTGTTGCCACTGAGTCTCATGCCCGGCCTGGTGGTGTGCGACAATGGCCAAAATCTCGTAGCGGCTCTGGGCCGAGCCGGTTCGACGCACATCCCTTGCCTGGCGCATGTGCTGAATTTGGTGGTACAGAATTTTCTAAAAAATACCCGGATATGTCAGAGCTGCTGCATAAAATGCGGGCCGTCTGTGTGCACTTTCGGTGTTCTCACCCTGCTGCTGCTCACCTATCTGCGCTGTAGCGGAACTTCGGCCTTCCCGCTCACCGCCTCATATGCGACGTGCCCACAAGGTGGAACTCCACCTTGCACATGCTGGAGAGACTGTGCGAGCAGCAGCAGGCAATATCGGAGTTTCAGCTGCAGCACGCACGGGTCAGTCGCTCTGCGGAACAGCAACACTTCACCACCGACGAGTGGGCCTCCATGTGAGACCTATGTAGCGTATTGCGGTGTTTTGAGTACTCCACCAACATGGCCAGTGCCAATGACGCTGTTCTCAGTGTTACTATCCCACTTGTATGTCTCCTTGAAAAAACTCTTCAGGCCATGATGGAAGAGGATGTGGCACAGGAGGATGAGGAGGAGGAGCAGGAGGGGTCATTTCCACGGTTATCAGGCCAGTCATTCGCAAGTGGCTCAGAGGGTGGGTTCCTGCACCAGCATAGGCGAGGTCAAAAATATTCAAACCAGGGCACAGTTCTGGAGGACCAGGAAGATGAGGAGGAGGAGGAGGAATTGCAGTAGGGTGGCACCCAACGCAGCTCGTGGGCAGCGTGGCTGGGGGGATACAGAGGACACAGATGATATACCTCCCACAGAGGACAGCTTGTCTTTGCCTCTGGGCAGCCTGGCACACATGGCCGACCACATTCTGCAGTGCCTGCGCAACGACAGCCGAGTTGCCCACATTGTAACTTCTTCTGATTACTGGGTGGCCACCTTGCTGGATCCCCATTACAAGGACAACGTGCCGTCCTTAATTCCCTCACTGGAGCGTGAGAGGAAGATGCGCGACTACAAGCGCACACTGGTAGAGGCGCTGCTGAAGGCATTCCCAAATGACACCGGGGGCTCAGTGGAAGCACAAGGCGAAGGCAGAGGAGGAGGAGGAGGAAGAGGCCACCAATGCAGCTGTGCCACCGCCAGCACCTCAGAAGGCAGGGTTAGCATGGCCGAAATGTGGCAAAGCTTTGTCAGCAGCCCGCCACAACAAACAGCACCACCAGCCGATAGACAACGTCTTAGCAGGAGGTAGCATTTCAGCAACATGGTGCAAGAGTATGTGTACACTGACTGATGGGTTTGCCCCATTCAACTTCTGGGTCTCCAAATTGGCCACATGGCCTGAGCTTGCCCTTTATGCCTTGGAGGTGCTGGCCTGCCCTGCAGCCAGTGTATTGTCTGAACGTGTGTTTAGCATGGCAGGGGGCGTTATCACAGACAAGCGCAGCCGTCTGTCCACAGCCAACGTGGACAAGCTAACCTTTATTAAAATGAACCAGGCATGGATCCCACAAGACTTGTCTGTACCTTGTGCAGAATAAACATTTAGACCGGACTCACACAGCCATTCGTATACTTGTTTTTTCTAATAGGCCTCAATATTTTGGGGGCTACCCCAATTATAAACAAACAAAAAAAACAGTGTTGGCTACCTCCTCCTCGACCACCGCCACTTCTACCTACACTGCCACGGTCACGGCCTAGTCAACCTCTAGGCTCCTACTCCACATCCACCCCCCCTTCCCATTTTTTTTATTTGATTTTAATTTATTTTCCCTATCCCCATTTTTTTGTAGGGCACTTGCCCTACTCTTACCCCCATTTTACTTCCTTTTGCAGCCCTCTAGCACTTGCCAGGACTTTGTTACAGCCATTTTTGTGCCTAAAAGTTCGGGTCCCCATTGACTTCATTGGGGTTCGGGGTCTGGGATAAAGTTCGGGCAACGTTCGGTGCCGAACCCGGACTTTTTCCAAAAGTTCGTTCGGACCCTCCGAACCCGAACGTCCAGGTGTTCGCTCAACTCTACTTCCAAGGTTTTGCCTCTATTTCCTCTACTGCTTCAAACACTCAATTATTACTTCTACTCAAAAAACATCTTTTGGCAAAAACTATCTATTAGAAACCTAATTTGGGGTCGAAATTAATCATATTGGGTTGCTGCTGCTGTATGTAAGCCAAGCAAATATGTAAAAGTAAAGGAATTGAATAGATCTGCAATTTATGTGATGCCAGAATATCATGTAGCTGACGCTTTCCTAGAAAGTCATGACATTCTGTAGCTTCATGTACAGCTTTAAGGCACCCCCAATCATGTTATTTAAACTAATTGCATGTTGCATCAGACCACAGGACATGGTTCCAGTAATCCATGTCCTTAGTCTGCTTGTCTTCAGCAAACTGTTTGCCGACTTTCTTGTGCATCATCTTCAGAAGAGGCTTCCTTCTGGGATGACAGCCATGCAGACCAATTTGATGCAGTGTGTGGCATATGGTCTGATCACTGGCAGGCTGACCCCTCCCCCACCCCTTCAACCTCTGCACCAATGCTGGCAGCACTTATATGTCTATTTCCCAAAGACAACCTCTGGATATGACGCTGAGCATGTGCACTCAACTTCTTTGATCGACCATAGGGATGCCTGTTCTGAGTGGAACCTGTCCTGTTAAACCTCTGTATGGTCTTTGCCACCGTGCTGCAGCTCCGTTTCAGGGTCTTGGCAATCTTCTTATAGCCTAGGCCATCTTTATGTAGAGCAACAATTCTTTTTTAAGATCCTCAGAGAGTTCTTTGCCATAAAGGTGCCATGTTGAACCTCTAGTGACCAGTAGGAGTGATAGTGAAAACACCAAATTTAACACACCTGCTCCCCATTCCCACCTGAGACCTTGTAACACTAACGAGTCACATGACACCAGGAAGAGAAAATGGCTAATTGGGCCCAATTTGGACATTTTCACTTAGGGGTGTACTCTCTTTTGTTGCCAGCGGTTTAGACCTTAATGGCTGTGAGTTATTTTGAGTGGACAGCAAATTTACACTGTTATACAAGCTGTACACTCACTACTTTACATTGTAGCAAAGTCATTTGTTCAGTGTTCTCACATGAAAAGATATAATAAAATATTTACAAAAATGTGAGGGGTGTATTCACTTTTGTGAGATACTGTAAATCTTCTGTTTACATTAAAATACTGCCACTATATACCTTTTTGGCTGATCTGTATACCACAGTCACATGATAAACTACGAATTATCAGTGTTCAGATAGGGGGATATTTCCACTATAGCCTATATACACGCCCACATGTGCGATGTTAATATCATGTGACCTGGCTAGCTATGAGAACAAAGAAATGTTCTCTCCAGCAATAGAGATCAAACTGAGCATGTGCAGCTTTACTACCCTCACTGTGTATTATCTGGCCTTGCCAAGAGAGACAGTGCAGGGAGGAAGGATCTGTCCACACAGGAGCAAAGAGCCTTTTTACACAATGCAGATGATTAACTCCTTAAGTTCCACAGTGAGTATAACAAGCATGCTATGCTGCATATACAGACAGATTTTACTGTTGTGGGTTTTGTAACACTTTAAACTTTGTGATCTAGTAGTTAAGCAGCATGCTTTACACACATTACATATATAGGTATATAACAAGTGCAGCACTTACAAACTCAAACCAATATTATGAACATAAATAGTAATGAAAAAAAATCCTATGAATCACCAAGATCTTACCTACAATGTCTCCCTTCCAAATACTATCCAGGCCCAACCCCGCTTAGCTTCAGAGATCAGAAAAGATCACAGCAAAGATAACAGCAAAATGTGTAGTCAAAATGCTTTACATAAACTGTGATATTGTGGTAATATACAAAAAACATTGGCACAGACCATATAAAAGGGAAGTAAAAACCACGCTAGGCTGAAGAGTTTGGAGTTTACACTAAAGAAAAAGCTGCCACTTGACGACCAAACTAAATCGTAATAGTAGACAAAGAACAAAATAATAAGTGGCGCTGAATCCCCCAATTTAAAGCAGGATTCAACCAATCATATCAGGTAAGTATAGTATATAAAGTGTGTCTATCCTGGGGTAGACATTAACAGTGAAGGAGATAATATAACGTATTGGGTAATTCGAAGGTCATCAAAAAGCATAACAAGTAATAAATAAAACATCCACAATACAAATACTAATAATTGTAATAGTGAAAAATGGTGGTGAGGAGCAAGGTGTAAAATCCTTATGGAGGCTCATCAAACGGTCCCAAGGGGCTATGCTTCTCAGTGGGTGTGAACGATGGTGACAACTATCCAATCGATATAAATAGGTGACAACGTAGTCCAACAGAAACAATAAGTCAATTTGTGACAATCTCAAAGCATCGATGCAGTGGTGCTTGTGAAACAGTGATGCATATCGACGTAGTGAATCGTGAAGAATAATAAAAATATCCGGATCAATCCAAGAACAGTGGAAATCAAGGCTTACCAGATGGAGAATATATTCACACCTGAATATATTAGAGGGATAGGAGGGTCTTTCTTCTCTGAGGTGGGCCCGTCACACGATCCTAGGGGGGTCTCCAGACCTAAATGAGTAGGGGAACGTCACACAATCCAATACTATGGATCCGGCACGGTTCTGTTCTCCTCTCCACTCGTCAATTCCCAGGGGTATGGCTCCAGACTCAAATAAGTAAAGAGAAGGGAGGACTCGCCATAGTGTAAAATACCCTCTATAATGGGGTGTAACTTTTATTGATAATCAAAATTGTAAGGGTCGACAGTAGGCAATATAAAATCCACGAAAATCCACAAGCTTATGGTAAAATGTATAAAAAGTCGTGCAGCGGTTCAGGGTTAGCAGTGCCCGACGCGTTTTGTCTAAATAGACGTCGTCCAGGGGCTGCCGACCCCCCAAACAGCTGCACTTATATACCCTTGGTGAATTTGACTGAAAAAACACCACTTCTGGTCACGGTGGAACAGCGTGCGTTCCACCATGATACTTCTGGTTCCGCTAATAGCAGTCAAATACATTGTACATCATACAAAAAATCATTATTATAATATATATTAATATTGAATATTAAGGAGAAGTGTCTATTGTTGAAAAATAGTGTCCACAAGCGAAGTATCGCACAGCCGTGCACGGCGTGCATTCCAAAGGCTACTTCCGCCGGGATGTGACATGGCGGAAATGACGTAGCGGACGTAGACGCAAGCTGGAAATCGCGTTAAGAGTACACGTTTGCACTCCACCACGGAGCCTGTTTGCGTTCCACTGTATATAAGTAGGAAGTTTAATATTCCTGGCAAGCAAAAAATTGGAATTACAGACCAGTAGCCCTTAAACAGAGACCCTTAAAGTGATTGTAAATGATCACCTTGTAAAAACCCATTCAGTTTAAAATAGAAATGAAAGGCAAAACATGTTTGTATAGATATAAAAAAAACATCAATACCCTTTTTTGCCTTTTATAGAAATGATCACATTCCCTCTGTTCTCACCTGCATAGAAGCTGGGGGGAGGAGAAGCAGCAGTACACTGAGCTTGCCAATTAATGGCCGTGCAGCAGGGGCATGCCATCTGAGGAGAGCATGCTGAGTTTCCAGCATAGCTAGGGAACTGACCACACTGTGCTCTACTGCTTAGTGTGGCCAGTGTTTAATAGGAAAACAAGGGGACTCTCAGGAACAGCAGGGAGTTCACATAAAGGAAGCAATACAAAAAGAACAGATACTTTTCCGTACAAATACATGGTTCAGCAGGCACATATCAGGAATATGAAGTGGTGAGGTAATAAACACTTTAATAGCCATGTGATCTATTTTTCATTAAATTGGTTCATACTGTGTATTTCTGCCTCTTTGTAATGTGCTCTGTGAGCTCCAGAATCTCTTATCTTCCTTGGCATTTCAGTCTGTTCGGAACAAGCAGGGATCTTGAGCCTTGGTTCACATTGACACGATTTGGCATGCAATTTGACATGCCATCTCGCATGCCAAATCGGCGGCGATTGCCAGCAATGGCACTGTCCTAATTGGTGCGACGCTGCACCAATTTCAAAAAGTAATTCCTGTACTACTCTTTGTGATTTCAGGTGCGCTTTCCATAGGCATCTGTGCAGAAACCTCTGAAATCAGGACTGACATGCGGGAATGAAATTGTGTGAGCTCAACTGAACTCGCACAATTTCATTCCTGTACTCAGTGTGAACCCAGGCTTAGTTGCAGAAAAAAAGAGAGACAATTGGAGATTTGGAAGAGGCTAAGAGCAATAGTAGGTTTTTTTTGGTGTTAAGTGTAGCTTCACTTTAACCTCTTGCTTACTGGGCACTTAAACCCCCTCCTGTCCAGACCAATTTTCAGTTTTCAGCGCTGTCACTCTTTGAATGACAATTGCACGGTCGTGCGACGTGCACCCAAACAAAATTGTCGTAATTTTTTCCCACAAATAGTGCTTTCTTTTGGTGGTATTTGATCACCTCTGCGGTTTTTATTTTTTGCGCTATAAACAAAAAAAGAGCGACAATTTTGAAAATGTTTAATTTTTTTTTACTTTTTGCTATAATAAATATAGACACTGATTGCTGTATAAATGTCATTGGCATGGAAGGGGTTAAAACTAAGGGGGCGATCAATGGGTTAAATGTGTTCCTCTCTGTGTTCTAACTGTGTGGGAGTGGGGCTAACAGGGACATAATAGATCTAACTGAACCCGATCACAGGGATCAGTAGATCTGTTATGCCCCCTCACAGAGCGGGGAACCACCGTGTTTACATCGGCGGTTCCCCGTTCTGGCTGTCTGTGTCCAGATTGCGGGTCTCCGGCGGACATCGAGTCTGCACAGGGGAGGACGTCTATTTTATACATTTTATATAGCGTTAAAGGCAACAACGTCCTGTGTTGTTAATATAGAGTAAATTAGTAGGAATTGTATACATGAATTTTTATTTGTGCTGTATTTATTTTATGCAATAAACACAAGCTTTTAAATTCTGGGAGATCCTGCAGAAATAGGCTAATAATATATTTTACAAGCATGCAATTTATTCCCCAGAGTTTATTCATGTTCAGTAAACAATCCATCAGATTCAGTGTGGAATTGAAGCATACAGAACAGTAAACATCAGGAAAGTGAGTAAAATGAAACACTACTAAATTTACCCTTGCTTATAAGGCTTTTTGTATTCCTTGTGGTGTTTTCTATTTTTTTACATGTAGCTATTTTCTGTGGCTACATGCATCGGTTATTTAAAGCTGTGAAAGAGGTTCATTTCTGATCCAATGTGCTTCCCTCTAGTAAGCTTTTAAGACAAAAACATTTACATTTTTAGTACTAACTAAAATTGTAACTGCCTTGTTCTTTGACATTTCATTGTAGTATATCTAATACTATCTTCTTTTGCCACCATGGTGACAAAATGAGTTATACAAGGTGTCCCAGAATAGACTGTAAAAACATGTTTGTGCAGGAGCAAGGTCTTGGGGGAGAATCCACTTGTCAGACCAGAGTTCCAGCTTATATTAATATTTTTAGTAATTTTGTTTATATGGGCACATAATGTAGTGGACTTTTATTTAAAGCAATCCTGTCAGATCAACACAAAATACAGTTTAAAAGTACCTTTAATAAAGAGCTTTCCTGCATCCCATGTCTTCTTCCTTCCCACTGTTCCAAAGCTGCAGCCTCTGTCAGTGTCTTCAGCAATGGACACTTTTGGGATTGTCAGCTGTGCCCTGGTTGCATCCTCAGAGCCTTACGTCACTGATGCATTCTGTAGTTAGAAATGGGCCGAACACCCCCCAGTTCAGTTCGCACCAGAACTCTTGAACATTGCAAAGGTTCAGACCTGAACCTCTAACCCTATTAAAGTCCATGGGACCTGAACTTGCCCATTTTGAAGGCTTATATGCAAGTTATTGGCCATAAAAAGGGTATGGAAGCCCGGTTACTGCCCTGGGGGACATGTGTCAATGCAAACATTTTTTTTTAAAAAGATCGTTTTTAAAGGAGCAGTGATTTTAATGATGCTTAGGTGAAACAATAAAAAATAAAAATCCCATTAAAATAGTGTCTCGGGGGTCCCCTTAGTCTGCCTGTAAACTGGCGCATCTTTACTGTGTATAGAACCTGCTGCAGCAAAACTGATATTTATAAAGAACCAAAGTCTCGAACTTACAAGCAGACCTCAATGCACTGTCTAATTGGACGACTATGTGACAAATGAGGTTTAATGTTGATAAATGTAAATTTATGCATTTGGGGGCTAAGAATATGCATGCATCATACATACTAGGGGGAGTACAACTGGGGGGGACCCATAGTGGAAACGGATCTGTGGGTTTTGGTAGATCATAAGCTTAATAATGGCATGCAATGCCAAGCTGTGGTTTCCAAAGCAAACAAAATCCTTTCTTGTATTAAGAGAGGTATGGACTCCAGAGATAGAGACATACTTTTGCCCCTGTACAAATCATTAATAAGACTTCATCTGGAATATGCAGTTCAGTTTTGGGCACCAGTTCTCAAAAAGGATATCGGGGAACTGTAGAAAGTGCAGGGAAGGGCAACCAAACTAATAAGAGGCATGGAGGAGCTCAGCTATGAGGAAAGATTAGAGGAACTGAATTTATTCTCTCTTGAGATGAGGAGATTAAGGGGGGATATGTTCAACATGTACAAATACATAAGTGGTCCATATAGTGAATTAGGTGTTGAGTTATTTTCTTTAAGGTCATCACAAAGGACAAGGGGGTACTCTTTACGTCTAGAGGAAAAGAGATTTCATCTCTAAATACGGAAAGGTTTCTTCACAGTTAGAGCTGTAAAAATGTGGAGGTTGTTTTTGGTCAGCACGGTAGATTGTTTTAAAAAAGGCCTGGATTCTTTCCTTAATGTAAATAATATAACTGGGTATTAACATTTTTAGGTAAAGTTGATCCAGGGTGAATCCGATTGCCTCTCAGGGATCAGGAAGGATTTTGCTATAGCAAATTGGATCATGCTTTGCTGGGTTTTTTTGCCTTCCTCTGGATCAACTGTGGGTGAAGGATTGTATATGGGATTGTATGGTTATATATAATTTTTCTATTTTTTTTTTTTGAACTAGATGGACTTGTGTCTTTTTTCAACCTGACAAACTATGTAAAGATAAAAATTACATTTAAATATATTTTTCCTGCAAGCTTTCTTTATTTAGTGAACAACAGCTTGGGGAGCCAGTCTGTATGATGAGGCCACATTTTAGTGCACTTGAAACAATATTAGAGATGTTTTGGAAAATTCTGGTGTCTCTTTGGCAGACTTTGGATGGAAAGTTTTTCACCACAGCGAGCAAGCCTTATGTGAAGAAGCCAAATTATAGAACACTCAGGCCAAGATTAACAATTTTTATTTTTTTAGATAAAGTCTGGTGTCTCTTTCGCAGACTTAGGACAGAAGTAACAGGTGTGGGAAAAATTGGGCTTTGGGTGTTGCTGGTGCCTTCATACCATAACCCTATAGAGGTACTGTTGATGAAATCAGGAATTAGCCTTGCTGTAAAAAAATTTAATTTGACACCCCTGTCACACAGTTGTGGAAAAAATGGTCTTTGGGCGTTGGTGGTGCCTTGGTGGTGCCTTCACTCCATAACCTTCTTACTGTTGATGCCCCGGTCAAACAGTTGTGGAAAAATTGGTCTTTGGGTGTTGGGGGTGCCTTCAGCCCGTAACCTTCTAGAAGTACTCTTGATGAAAGCAAGAAATGGCCTTGCTGTAAAAAATGTAAATGTAATGCCCCGGTCAAACGGTTGCGGAAATATTGGTCTTTGGGTGTTGGTGGTGCCTTCACCCCGTAACCTTCTAGAGGTACTCTTAATGAAAGCAAGAATTGGCCTTGCTGTAAAAAAAAATATATGTTTGATGCACCTGTCAAACAGGTGCTGAAAAATTGGTCCTTGGGTGTTAAAGTGATTGTAAAGTCTGTTTTTTTTTCTAAAAAAAAACAACAAACATGTTATACTTACCTGCTCTGTGCAAGTGGATTTGCATAGAGCAGTCTGGATCCTCCTCTTCTTGGGTCCCTCTTTGCTGCTCCTGGCCTCTCCCTCCTGTTGAGTGCCCCTACAGCAAGCAGCTTGCTATGGGGGCACCCGAGTCTAGTCACAGCTCTCTGTGTCCATTCAGACATGGAGCCCCGATCCTCCCCCCACCCCTCTCTCCCCTGATTGGCTAACTGACTTTGATTGACAGCCGTGGGAGCCAGTGGTGCCGCTGTTGTGTCTCAGCCAATCAGGAGGAGATTCCCAGACAGCTAGGACACTTGTGGACAACGCTGGAGAGAGATGGGGCTCAAGTAAGTAATTAGGGGATGCTGGGGAAGCTGCTGCACACAGAAGGTTTTTTTTGTATCTTAATGCAAAGAATGCATTAAGATAAAAACCCTCTGCCTTACCAACTCCTTTAATTGTGCCCATGAAACTTACACCAAAAAATTATTTTAAGATGAAATCAACATCCACAAAGCTAGGCAGCCTAGACAGTGTTGCAGAGATTTGAGATCATAATAACACGTAATCAGCAACATCGGCATCAGGGGCTTCATAGCTGCTGCTAATCCAAGACTGATTCATTTCGGCAAATGTCAGCCAGTCAACGGAGTATGTGGGCAGACATGCTCTTTTATCTGTCACAAAACCTCCAGCAGCACTGAATGCCTTTTCAGAAAGCACGCTGGAAGCAGAGCAGCCCAGCAGCTCAATTGCATACTAGGCAAGTTTTGGCCAGTGGTCTATTCTCATGACCCAGAAACCCAGTGGATCATCAACTGGAAAGCTCTCCTTGTCTGTTTTCACCCTTGGATAATCTTCCACCATACAATGCAAACACTGCTCATGGGATGTGGTGTCAGGAACCATAATTCAGACCAAGACAGAAGTGCAGTAAAATCACACTTTTTTAATAAAAAGTTAAAATGATATAAACAGAGTAAATGTGGTCAAAACATAGCCAGGGTTCGCTAACCAGAGTGGATAGTCAGAGCAAGCCAGTGAAACAGGAGTCCAGAGATCAGCGAGGTCAAACAAACAGCATGCAGGATCAGGAGCCAGGAGTGGAGTCAGCCGAGCAGGGTCTTGAATCCAGGAACCAGAAGGGAACATCACAGGCAAAGTCTTTCACAGGAAAATACAGCAGCCATTTTTTCCAGAGATGTTGACCAAGGCAAAGGAATCCGCGATCTGATCCAGGCAGTTTATATAGCAGCAGAGCTGGCTTAATGAGGCAGGATATGGTCATCAGGTGAGACAGAGTAGAAGCTGAGACTGGCAATTAACCCTCAGCTGAGCGCCTTGCTCTGAGAAGGGAGAGCTGAGCCCAGCCTGACATGTGGAAGCTGAAGACAAACATTTTTTTGAAATGCATTACTGAGGCGGCCCTCTTCTCCACTGCTCGTCCTTTGACCAACAGAAGCCTCAAAACCAGCTTTTCCATGAGACTGTAACCTACCAGAGTCTGGAAATGCAAAACATAAGCTCCTCTTTAGGGTGTCCTCAAGATATTTCATCCTGTGCTCCCTCTGCGAGGGTAGGATGAGTTTCGGGATTTTCCCTGTGTAACAGTAGCCAAGGAGGGTTGCCAACCAATAATGATCCTTCTTGATGTGACAAATTCTCTGGTTCTTTTGTAGGCTTTGTAGAATAAGGGAGCCCATGCACCACAAGTTTGTGGAGGCATGAGAAGCAGAGTTTTGGGTCACTGAGGATTACACTATCTGGAACTGTCTCCTCCCAGCCATGTACTACTCCCAAGGTTTCTGGGGACTGAAAACCATCTCTTAAGGTTTGACGTGTGTCCTCCTCTGCTTCTATGCCTCCAAAACTGCCAGAATCCTCCTCCTCCTTCTCCTCTTGTGTGTTCTGTGGCATCACAAGAATGGTGTCTGCATAAAGCGGGCCTTGAGAGGAAAGGAAGTCCTCCTCTTCCTCCCACAGCTCTGCCTCGAAGTGCCCTGTCTAAAATGCCACGCAGAGTATGCTCCAGCAGGAACACAAGAGGGATTGTGTCACTGATACATGCATTGTCACGGCTCACCATCCTTGTCACCTTCTCAAATGGTGACAGTACAGTGCATGCATCCTTTATTAGCAGCCATTGGCGTGGAGAAAAAAAGCTGAGCTGCCCTGAGCCTGTTCTTGTGCCATACTCACACAGGTACTTGTTGATGGCCCTCTGTTGCATGTGCAGCCACTGCAGCATTGTCAAAGTTGAGTTCCACCTGGTGGGCATGTCACAAATCAGGCAGTTTGCGGGCAAGTGGAATTCCCTCTGAATTTCAGCCAACAGAACACTGGCTGTGTATAGCCACCTGAAATGGCTACAGACTCTTCTGACCTGCCTTAGAAGATCTTGATAACCTGGGTACCTGTTTAATAAATGCTGCACCACCAAATAGAGAACAGGCATGGCACATGTGTCAGTGCTAATATTGCACACCACCATTCTTGGCTCAAGCTTCTGTGGCGTGAACCATCTCTGGTCCTGCCCCTGCAGAGCTGAAAGAATCTCTATTTTTGTGTGGTTCCTGTTCCCTGGACAGACCAGCCTAAGGGGTTGCATGACATCTTTTAGCCTGACTCGTTGAATGGCCCCTTGAAAGCTTAGGGGTACTGGTGGTTCATATGACAATTCAGCAGAGGAAGGCATGGAGAAGGAGGAGGAGGGGTGGAGCTGACAGATGTTGCAGCATCATCACTAGCTGTATGGAGATGTGGCGGCAAAACAAGCTTTAGCATTGAGCCATGTCCTGCACCCTTCCTAGTTGCAAGCAGAGTTACCCAGTGTGCTGTGAATTAACTATATCATCCCTGGGGGGCATGGCCTGAATGGACATGTGAGGGGTCGCCCTGCACGGAGCTTCCACTGTAATCCTTAACTGATGCTTTCCCCGCTGAGGCACCGGACTCACGCTGCCACCGATCCACCGCTGACATCCTAGAGACCCTCAGGGATCGTTGGAGACCCCTCCAGGCGCAATTTATGTCCCTCAAAGCAGATAAAACGGCCATAGCCACGACAGCCATGGAGTCCCAAGATGGCGACAGCTTCTCACTCGCTCCACGAGGCTCGGAGAAGCAGCAGGAAAAAGAGGGTAACTCACACAAGCTCTCCAAATCACACAAGGGACATGTTTTAAACGCAAAAACTACCTAATACCAGCCAGCCCACCCCTAACATACAGGCCTCTGATATGGAGCTAGGATGACACGCTGCCCCTGGAGGCCTCTCCAGTTCCTATCCCAGATATATTTGCATCCCTCCTGAGGACACTCCGCAGCCCACACTCACAGATATTCTGCTGGCAGTCCACAAGTGCACAGCAGCAGTGGATGATCTTAAGGAGATTGTTTGGGGGTCTCACGGAGACGGTCTCCCTCCTCCACCAGGACCTACAAAAGATTAGGGAGCGGACCACAGTGCTGGAGGGCAGAATTAGCGACCTGGGAGATCAACTTCTCCCTCTAATCAGAGATGCCAGGTCGGCGGCACAACAAGTCGCACAAGCCAGCACCAAAACAGATGACATTGAAAATCGCCTGAGGCGTAACAATATACACATCGTGGGTCTTACTGAGAAAACCGAAGGTGGAGACCCCACAGCTTTCGTGGAAACATGGCTGCTGGACACATTCAGCAAGAAGGCCTTCTCACCCCTCTTTGCGGTAGAGCGTGCCCACCGAACACCACCCCAGCCCCTACCCCCGGGTAACCTGCCTGTATCCATGCTGGCCGGACTACTAAACTATAGAGACCGTGAAACAATCCTTAGACTGGCACGAGAATAAGGCTCAGTTCACTATAATGGCAGCAGGGTCTCATTCTACCCCGACTTCAAAACCTAAGAGAGTTCAAAATTCACAGATGTGAAACAGAGGCTACAACATCTCTAACTATCCTATGCCATGTTATACCCGGCCAGATTGCGGATCACGGCCAGGGGGCAAGCCTTCTTTTTTGACACAGCTACGGAAGCTGCAGCCTGGCTTGATCACAACCAGCAAGACCTGCATACTGAGGATGGAGGTGATTAAGTACCGCTCATAAATGATAACCGGCTATATACCACACTTTTTCTTCCGGGCCTCTCTGCCACTACGAGGGGACATGTTACTGTTAGCCCAACTCCGCTAAACAGTGTTTAAGACATTGCAACACAAGAGATGAACCAGTGCCTACATTTGGCATCTAACTTTGTTCAGAGACAGAGCTTGCCACAGTGCCCAGTTGGCACATGTTATCCCAGCCTGGTACATGTAACAGAGGCACATAAGTTTAAATCCACGGTTATGCTGCCCCTGGAGGTGACATTCCAAGAAGCAGAGGGTGTACTATACTACAGGGATTTACTTGTTACACAGTTGCACAGTTTTGTCTACAACATATTGTTTGGGAAGTCCTGTTCATATCATCTCGCTTCTTTACACGCACCGATGGGATATCTGCCTTCTCCCGACTTCAGTGTGCTGGTGA
This sequence comes from Glandirana rugosa, assembly GCA_018402905.1. Lineage (NCBI taxonomy): Eukaryota > Metazoa > Chordata > Amphibia > Anura > Ranidae > Glandirana > Glandirana rugosa. The sequence goes on from BLSH010431193.1 coordinate 492,778, forward strand.
CTCTCCCCTTGGGGATATCAATGGGAATGGTGACTATCCTGACTATCATGTCAGCTACTCCAATAGTCTCCTGGAACATCTGAGGGGTGCATGATCAATTGAAGCGGACTATGATTTCCTCTTGCCTGCGGAAGTTACATCCCGCGGTCATAGCCCTGCAGGAGTCACATCTTACAGGGGACACTACGAACTGCCTGAAATATCACTGGGTTGGTAAGGCGTATCCCTCCACTCACTCTGCTTATTGCCGCGGAGTGAGTGTACTGATCCACAAATCCCTGGTTTTCCAGGAGCTTGAAGCTATGATAGACCCCCTGGGTCGGTATGTGTTTATACATTGTAAGCTGTATAATTTGACTCTTATTATGGCATTTATATATATATTCCCCCACCATTTTCCAGGGAGGTACTGCAGCTACTCCTAGCATACCAGGCTAGCAAGCCAGAGGTCCCCCACCTTGATTATGGGGTATTTTAATTGCTACCTGGACCCCCAGCTGGATAAGCACACTCCTGCCCACGCCCCAGCGGGTAGACAAGGTACCGTACGCAGTCAGCTGCTTGCTGAAGTGGGTTGGACGGATATATTGAGCTTGAGAAACCCAGTTAAAAAACAATTCTCATGCTTTTCTAAGACCCATGGCTCCCTCTCCCGTATAGATCTTTGTGTCGGCCCCCCTCAGGTCCTCAAATTTACATCCAAAATAGAATACTATCCCCGGGGAGTTTCTGACCATTCTCCCCTGGCTATACAATTAATCACGCGACCCCAGTCTTCCTTGTCCAGGGCTCCCTGGAAACTCAATGCCTTCTGACTCAAATTGTTCCCCTCTCATGAAAGGGTGACACAACAAATCTAGAACTTTTTTGCTGCTCACCATTGCCATGAGGATGTCCTGACTAACTGGGATGCCTTTAAGGCATGTCTGAGGGGTACCTTCATTGCAGAAATAGAAACCATAAAACAAAACTCCCAGGCCCTTCTGGAACAGGTGGAGGGTCAGGTGAGGCAGCTGGAGCTTTCGTTCATCATTGTTCCTTCAGACTCAGCGCGAGAGGCTTGGATGGTGGCCCAGGACTCCCTGGACCGGCTGAGGTCCTCTGCCGCAGAGCAGAAAAGATTTTTCACCAAGGCAGCATTCTATGAAGGGGGGGGGGGGGAGACTGGTGGCCTGTTGGCAAAAATTGCTAATTCTCAACTTCCTCTCCAACCATAGGGGCCATTCGCTCCCCTACTGGGCGAGTGGTGAGTGGCCCTGATCAAATCATTACAGAATTGGCAGCGTTTTACATTGACCTCTATGGGTCAAGAGACAAATACACTGATGATGAATTACACAAATATTTACAATCTATATCCTTGCCTGCCCTGTCACCACAGGCCAGGTGAGATCTGGATGCTCCTCTCACCCTGGAGGAGCTATAGGAGGCAGTCAGTTCCTTCCCCACATGCAAGGCACCTGGGGATGATGGCATCCCTGCGGAGGTGTATACCCAATATGGGGATGTCATCCTCCCAAAACTATTAGAGGTTTTTTTTTTTTTTTTTTTTTAGATTGTTTTTATTGAATTATCAAGGAAGGTATAACAAAACAAAGCCTTTGGGGCATACCCCGACTTAATATTGTAAAACTGAAAATTACATCATGAGCATTAACATCCAGGTTACAGTAGCAATTAAACAAAAGCAAATCAAAATTGACATATAGGGCAATGGAGAGTATGTTACCCTCAATTAATAGCTGGAATTATCTCCCTTAGCTGTATAGCCACTGTTAATTGCCCTTTAACGTGCTGCTTCTGCATTCCGTTGAGGTTTGGTATTTAGAACTATGTTTTGACTTTTGGTCAATGGACCCCTCTTGGGCACCCCTATTGGGAACAAACTGTGTCCCAGGAGGGTCCTTTTGTTAGTGTTTTATTGTACTTATGTCGTTTGACATGTTCATTGTGTGTATGTTTAACTTCTGTTCGGCTATTATTTAATGTATCATGCTCTTGCTTTTATATTGGTTTAGCTGAGAGAATGTAGCTAGGGGGAGGGGTATTAGGGGGGGGGAAAGGCCAGGGCTAAGGTATGATGGGGTAGGATAGGGGGGGAAGGGGGAGAGTGGTGAGTAAGCTTTTTAGGCTAGAATAGTTCGTGAATAGTGTATACAGGTAACAGTGTGTTCAATTTTTGTCTCATGCTAGAGTCTCCGTTAATGATCGAGAAGTTGGGGTGTTCGTCTTAATCAATTTGGTGACTTAGATACCAGGTATTCCAAGGTAACCAGGCTATTTCCGTATTCTTGAGTGAGTTATTAGTTGTTGCTATCATCTTTTCATAGTGTGAGTGTGTGTGGGTGGTTTCTATTACCCTTCGGAATACTGGGGGGTTAGGGTCTTTCCAGTTTATGGTTATATGATATTTGGTTACTAGAAGAATGTGTGCAACTATTGATCTATAGTTTGTTGGGAGCTTGTCTATGCCCAGATTAACTAATGCCAGTTCAGGGGTTGGTTGGAGTTTCTGTCTGGTAATTTGTGTTATAGTGTGGAATGCTTCCTCCCAGTACTTTGTAAGTTTGGGACAATCCCATAGGATGTGCATGAGTGTTCCCCGTCCTCCGCAGTCCCTCCAACATAGGGGGGGATGCTGTTTTCTGGAAATTTGCGAGTTTGGTTGGTGTTATGTATCTCCTTTGATATATGTTTTGTGCTGTTTCCCAGAGTGCTGAGCATTTAGTTGCTGTG
>BLSH010431193.1:501799-521173 GCA_018402905.1 Glandirana rugosa
GAGTGACCGTTCAGGAAAAATTATTGTAACGGGGGGGGGTTCCCCGTCGGAGGCCTACGGATAGCTCACAGTGGTAGAACCGCGAAAGCAAACTTCTGGACTTAGTAAGGCCCTCGTACTTACAAGGGAAGCCCAAGGGTGCTCAAGAGAAGGCCCGGCTTTGGGGAGGTAAATTAATCTATAAGCCAGTGTGGGCGAGGGGCTGCTGAGAAATTTTAACGAAGGTGTAGCATGAGGAGGAGAGGCAATTGATCCTACCCTGGACCACCAGGACAAAAAGCCGGTCCCTTCCTTAGTGCCTGGTACCCAAAGTTATCCCTTTGTACCTTTTGGCCACCCGGTTTTCCATGTTTCCCTATTGAAACCCATGGTCCGTGATTCCTTCCCTGGCCGAAAAACAGGACCACCAGGTCCCATCCTAGTTAACGGAGAGGAGGAGTACGATGTGGAAGCAATTTTAAAGAGTCGTCGGGGAGCGGGTGTGACCGAATATCTAATTAAATGGAGGGGTTTCGGCCCGGAAGAGAACTCGTGGGAACCCGAAGGGAACATTCATGCTCCCGGAATGATTCAGGTCTTCAAACGAAAGCGCCAAGATGGTGACACTCGATAGGCATCCGGAGGCTGCCCCTTGGGGGGGGGCAATGTTATTAAAAAGGACTTGCCAGTGTTCCTGGCCATTTCCGCGGTGGTCTCCGTGCGCGTTCGCGTGCTCCCGTGCGCACCCGCGCACAGCACGTGCCGGAAACGGCGCCAAATGGCGCCTATTTAAACCCTGGACATCCTGCACTAAGTTGCTGCTTGTTCTACAGCGTTCCAGACCTGTGGGCCTCAGCTCCCTACCTGTTCCTGTGTTTCACCTGTTTCCTGTTAACCCGGCTTGCTTTGACCTGTTGTCCGCTACCTGCATCGACCCCGGCTATCCACGACCATCCGCTTGTCTACTCCTCTGTACCTCCGCTGCCCGCCCGTTAACGAACCTTGCCTGAACTTGACGATCCGCTTGCCTAACCCTTTTTGTACCTCTCTGCCTGCACGTTGCCAACCCTGCTTGTACGACCATTCTCCTGTTTGCACGACCTGCTGGAATCTCACTACAACATCTGTGACCATCCAGCCATCGTGCCATCCCGCACTCTCGGGCCTCTGTCTACACTACCAGGGGTCCTTGAATCGGGTGCGCAAGAGCGGTTGTTCCCTGCACAAGACAGACTCCACCGTCAGGTACGTAACACCCCGGCAGACAACACTGGACAGAGGGCACTCCTTCCTCTCAACGCCAATAAGACGTTTGACAGTGTTAGTTGGAGGTACCTCTGGGCAGTGTTGACAAAATTTGGTTTTGGTGAATGCTTTATAGTATGGACAAGGCTACTATACATGGCACCACAGGCAGCCATCGGGGTATCGGATAGGATGTCACCTGCCTTTGCATTGGGTAGGGGGACTAGGCAGGGATGTCCCCTGTCCCCCCTGCTCTTTGCCCTTGCTATTGAGCCTCTTGCTGCACAGGTGCGTAACAGCCCACAGATCACAGGATTTAAATATGGTACACTGCATGAAAAAATCATGCTCTATGCTGATGATATGCTCTGGTTTCTGGGGAACGTTTCCACGTCTCTGACACAGGTCGTGTCTCTCATCTCTGAGCTCGGCCACTATTCTGGCCTCACCATAAAATGGAATAAGTCTGCTATGTTGATGCTGAATGACGCGCCTAGGCAGGGGACCCAACCTTAGGGACCTATCCCAATAATGTCCACTTTCAAATACTTATCATTTCAAGTTTCCCCCAAACCCACTGACTATTGTAGTATAAATATACACCCATCCTTACTAAGTTTAGGGATAAGATTAATATCTGCAATAGTCTCTAGCTGGCAAAACAAACCTGATAAAAATTATACTGATGCCCCAATTCCTGTATGTGCGCCATAACACCCCAGAGGTTGTCCCGTTAAAAATATTCAGTTCGCTTTTTAGATTACTGCTTTGGAATACTAGACCCCCCCCCCCCCAGGGTTAAATTGGAGCAACTGCAGCACCCTAAGGATGGGGGAGGCCTTGCGTTGCCTAACCCATGGCTGTACTACCTGGCCTCCCAACTGCAACAGTTAGCTGGTGCCATGTTGCCCAGCCCAATGAGTCCATCGGCTAAGCTTATGCTTATAGGTACTGGGGCGCAGTCCATTCCGGAGGGACTTGAGGCCCAGCAATTTCAGAAACCGAACAAGCAAATGCCCACCTACACACTGTTACAAAAAGTATGGCATAAAACCAAACCGTTGCAAAATGTACAGGGGTTTACGGATTATAGCCCACATCTGGGACAATGGAACGTATGGGGAATTGGCCAAGCTCCAACAGGGACCCAGGTGGCGAGCATATGGAATAACGCACTTCTCCTATGTCTTTCATAATGGGAGATTAATCCCATTCTCCACATTACAGGTGAGACATGCACTGCCTCCTAATATGACTTTTTACTATATACAGCTTCAACATGCAGTTTGATCACAGGAAGGGGCGATGGAATGGTCTCACTCACCCACACCCTTTTTCCACCTAATTCAAACGACCATGAAGACCAAGGGATTCATCTCACAGTGTTATAATATTCTTTTTGAATGAATTCCTGGGGGCTCACCCCATAAAAGCTTTGACACAATGGGAGGAGGATCTGGGTGAGGTGACGGGCAACCAGTGGGAGAACGCTCTTCAATCCATCACCACATGTTCCCTAAATGTATCATAAAAATTTCCCAACGGTACATTACACTTAGAGTTCACTACACTCCTGTAAAACTCCATACAATGGGTATTCTAGCAAGCCCACTGTGTGGCAAATGCAAAACCGTACCCAGAGACTTCATCCATCTCCTGTGGCGTTGCCCCAAACTTCAACAGTACTGGATGGAGGTCGTGAACACACTGAACAGAGTGTTTCACACAGACGTACCTTTGAATCTGATACATTGTGTACTGGGTGCTCTGGGGGAGGTCATTCCAGAGGAGGTCACGAGGGTTGCCTTCTTCAGGGCCCTATTCCAGGCTAGGAAAGTAATCCTCATGGGATGGAAATCAGACATGGCACCATCCACTAAGTCCTGGATTACCCACATGGGATCCACCCTTATTTTAGGACGGTATATCTGCCAGCATAGGGGGAGGCCGGGTAAATTCGAAAAACTTTGGGTCCCATGGCTTGATATCCCGGGCTTGAGCCTAACCAAGCTGGTTAAAATGAGGCTTCTACAGTGCACTTGAGGAGACTGATTTTGCTGTAGATTCGGAAAGATTCTATGTTGAATGTGGTTGTGTTTTATGTAGTAAGTCCATAAGGGCCTGGCAGCCTGTCATTGAAATCGATTTACCCATAAAAGGGTCCCATTTATGATGAAATAGGAGGGACTTTTGGTGGTTGGAGAAGATCCTGTAAAATTTCTTTAACTTGAGGAGACTCAATAGGTTGGCTTTTAATTCCTTAATAGTAGGAGGAGGGGAGGATGTCCATTTTTTTGAGAATTGCTCTTTTAGCCGCCATGTAACAAGTAGGAGCTAAGCCTTGTTGCGTTGTAGGATTTTGATGTGTGTCTTAGGCAGGTCTTGCTTGGGGCCTTTCAGGGATCCAAACAGTAGTAGGAAACTGTTCTTGCGCAGGCAAAGCCCTATAATTGTCTCCATGAAAACCCCACTTGGTTCCAGTAATGTAGGATATAGGGGCAAAACCAGAGTCTGTGCAATAGAGAAGGCTTGTGAATGCTACATAGAGAGCATTTAGCTCAGTCTGGGAATTCTTTGGAGGTCAAGTGAAGCATGTAGGCCCAGTGTAGAATTCTATACTGCTGTTCACGCCAAAATGTGTTAGTTACAAAAGCACACATGATATTGTAGCCTGCCTAGATAATATTTGGTGCCTCTGGGGATTGCAGATCCTTGTTCCCAGTGGTGTAATGAAGAGAGAGTTCAAGGTCAGAGATTTTGTGGCGGTTCCGCTCTAAGTGGGAACGTTTTGAAGTGCAGGTTGCTAGTAGGGTATATACTGGCTACAAAGCCTGCTGCTTGGTGAATATATCGTATACGGTGGGAAAAAAAACCTTGGAAAGAAAACTTATCCAGTCACCACACCTGACTGGTAAGCTACAATATGTTACATTTTTGGTTTTCAGTTTAATACTGCTTTAACCAAAGGCACATGCATTAGCTTAATTATTTGCACTGAGGAAGTTATACCGTGCTGTGTTGTAACAATGTACACCCAACATATGCAGCACCTCAGTCAAAAGTACTGAATTTACAAATTAATTGTAAAGCTCTTTTCTCTTCCGTTCACTGACAGACGCAGCCTTCTTATGACACATGGGGTTATGCTCATACTAGGAGTAAACTAGGCAAAACCAATCAAAAGCGTAGGTTGGCCCCTCCCAGGGGGCCGTCCTCACCTCAGCATATAATCCCCCTGCTCTGCATAGCACATCAGTTTTCTTTTGCCTAGTGCAAGGAGTAGACCTGGTTCCCTTTGGGATCTGCGGTCTCCTGAAGATTCATCTGATGAAGACTGCTATCAAGAAGCTGGCTGGTGGTATAGAGGATATCTCGAATCCAAATCTTTCCCCAGTCCGGCCAACACTATGCGAACATCCTTCGGGGTGCCCACCGCATAGCGCCCGTTCCGTGCGGGCGGCCAGTGGCTAAAACCCACTAGAGCCCAGTGACTAGGTACGCCTGTCCAAGGGCCTGGCCAGCAGCATGCCTCCCCTAGGGGATGGTAAGTCTGCTCCGGTGGCTACCGCTGCGCCCGTCGAGTATTGGTGAGTGGACCCCTCTGCCGCCTCAGGGCGTGGAGAGTGGGCATCTGGGCAGCTTTGGTGGTAAGCCGGCCGGTGGGGGCTCAGTAGAGGGACATTTTTGGGGTAATACCCTTGTGAGGTTAAGCCTCCGCCCCCCCTCCCCCCTCCCACTCCCCCCAGCTGCAGTACGGCACTGTTGCACTGACCGTTCGACTCTGCACCGACCGTCCGGAGCGCTGTGTTCGGCGGGGCACCGCCATTGAAAGATAGAGCACCGCTCGTTCGTGGCCGACCGCGCGGGTATAATGGCAGCGTCCATTTGTTTGTGAAACCATGCGGTTCTCAGCCTGCGGTCTGGCGGCCTCCAGTGGTGGCTCTAGGAAGTGCAGCCCTGATACAGGAAGTGCTTAAAAACTGAAGTTGGCTTCCGGCTTTCCCTTGTACAGCGTGGCTGACACACAGCAGCAGGCTCCTGGCGTGCAGTAGTTTGTGGGCATCGCTCTTCCGATCGGAGTGCTGAGGCATCTAAACAGCAAGTATAGCTGGCCCTTCCTGGGTGCTGGTAGCGGTGTGGGCAATCCTCCCGGGTCTCCCTGGTTGATTGGTGGAGTTGAGGTGGTGGTTACACAGTGGGGGTGCCGGAAGCCTGTAATGTCAGAGGCCGGCAAGATTATAGCAGGAGTACCTACAGTCCACCCCAGGAACGCTAGTGTCTTTGGAACAGCTGAGGGCGGCGTTTGGGGAGTTCTTTCCCAGGGCAGAGGTACCCATGCCAAGGGTTCCTCAAAAACGCCCACCACCCCCTCTTTCCTCCGGGGAGGATTCAGATCTGGAAAGCGCATCATTGGTCACACCTGTGGATCTTCAGAGGGTGAACCACCCTCAGAGCATGAGGAGAGTCAAGAAACTCTGTCTTCACGTGATAAGGTGATAGTGGAGGCACTGATCACTGATATCCGCAAGTCCATGCGTCTTGATCCAGCTGGGGAGTCGCATGAGTCCGCTTATGTTTGTGGCCCACTGAAACCGCCTAGGGCCCTTAGGGCTTACCCTTATGACCCATTATTTGAGCAGGCGGTGTTTAAGGAGTGGCATAGGCCACCAAGTTCTTTTACTTTGCCTAAAGAGGTTTGCGGTGCGCTACCCCTTTGAGGAGAGCTTTACTAAGAGATGGGCTTCTCCGGTGGTGGACCCCGCCTTGGCGCGGGTAGATAAGGCAACCACCATTCCCTTGGAGGGGTCGCCTTCCTTTAAGGAAGCGGCCGATCGCCGCACAGAGACAGTGTCCAAAGCACTGTTCTTGTTGGCTGGATCAGCCATGCGGCCGGCACTAGCAACTGCAATGGCGGCACAGTCGCTGCGGGTGCAGGCTACTGCTCTATGCACTAATTTGACTCGTGATAGTGCACAGGCTGAGGTACAGCGGGCACAACATTTGGAGGAGGGGCTCCGCTACATATGTCAGGCTGCTTTGGACCTCCTTCCTATATTGTCAAAAATGTCTGTTTTTTCAATCATTATCAGACGAGTGCTATGGCTCCGATCTTGGTCGGGCGATCAGGCTTCAAAGAAAGCACTGGCGGACCTTCCCTTTCAGGGAGAGCGTCTGTTTGGTCCACGGTTGGACAAAATCATTAGGGATTTCACGGGAGGTAGAAGTACTTTTCTCCCGGAGCCTGAACAGGCGTGAGTTGCGGCCCAGACAGGGGCCTGTCGCGTCAAGTCAGAAGAAGTTTTTTCGGGCATCCGGCTCAGCAGGGAAAGGCTGCAAGACCGGAAAAGCTTTTGCAGGACGCAGTAAAGAGCCTTGGCAGCATAAGTCCGGAAAAGCGAAGGATAAATCCGCTTCCGCATGATGGGTTGCCCCCACCCACTTCACGGGTGGGGGGCCGGTTACTGGGGTTGCAGACAGATGGGCTGCCCGCATCACCGATCGGTGGGGCCTGGAGGTGGTGTCTTCCGGGTATAGGATAGAATGAGTCTCACTCATTGATCCGTACATTTGTACAGGGAGTACGTCATGTCGCCCCTCGGATACGGTCGCCCTTGGCACCGTGGGATTTGAATTTGGTGCTGTCTGTGTTACAGAAACCGCCATATGAAAAGATTAGGGATATTCCCTTACGCTTATTGTCGCAGAAGGTGGCTTTTCTGGTGGCTATCACATCCGCCAGGCGGGTGTCAGAGCTGGCAGCTTTGTCCTGCAGGTCACCCTACTTGGTCCTCCATAAGGACAAGGCAGTTCTGCGGCCTTCACCTTCATTCCTTCCGAAGGTGGTTTCTTCTTTTCATTTAAATGAGGATATTGTTCTTCCCTCATTATGTCCGCAACCGTCACATCCTAAAGAGGTTGAGCTGCATTCTTTGGATGTGGTGAGGGCTTTGCGGGTATATTTAAGTTCTACAGCTTCTTTTAGGAAGTCTGATGCTTTATTTTTGCTGACAAAAGGGTCGTGCAAAGGTTTGGCGGCTTCGTCAGCTACCGTATCACGTTGGATACGGAGGACCGTGACTCATGCATATGAGATTCGGGGTAAGGTTCCCCCGTTCCCAGTTACGGCTCATTCAACCAGGGCAGTTAGTACGTCCTGGGCGTTTAGACACCAAGCTTCGGTGTCCCAGGTGTGCAAGGCAGCTACTTGGGCCTCAGTGCACACATTTACTAAATTTTACAAAGTTGATGTTTTAGCATCCTCGGATGCTGCTTTTGGCCGCAAGGTATTACAAGCGGCAGTTTAGGCGCGGTAGCGCCGCCTGAGAGGGCGTCTTTCTGTTGGGTACATTTGTATGGTTTTTGCCCACCCCTCTTGATTGGCACAGCTTTGGGACGTCCCCATGTGTCATAAGAAGGCTGCGTCTGTCAGTGAACGGAAGAGAAAAATGGATTTTTTGTATAACTTACCGTAAAATCCTTTTCTCTGAGTTCACTGATAGACGCAGCACCCACCCCTCTGCATTGGGTTTGTACAGCTTGTTACAAACTGATGTGCTATGCAGAGCAGGGGGATTATATGCTGAGGTGAGGGCGGCCCCCTGGGAGGGGCCAACCTACGCTTTTGATTGTTTTTGCCTAGTCTACTCCTAGTAGTATGAGCATAACCCCATGTGTCATAAGAAGGCTGCGTCTGTCAGTGAACTCAGAGAAAAGGATTTTACGGTAAGTTATACAAAAAATCCATTTTTTCTTTATCGTACATTGTGGGAAACTGAGCCACCATATAATTCCCTACTCATTGGGTTATGCACCACCTAGAGGTGATTGGACCCTGCCAAAAAAAAAGACAGGAAGTCCTCTACTGTATTACCACTCCAATACAGGAAGCACCTAATTTTTTTCACCAGTGTCTGAAAGGTGATGGTCTCTGCTGTGTAACTCTCTGTACAATGTTACCAGGTTCTCAGTGGTTCCTGCAAGAATCAGGAGATTGGCACTATCTGGATTTATTCCTTCAGCCAACAGTGCTCAGGAGGATGACACCCAGACCCTGCACTTGACGAATAGACAAGATGTGGGGATTGCCTGTAATGCAACGGGTCAGCGCTGGACCCTGTTTGTTCAGAACCTTGTGCAGTAATAACTGACAAGGAGATTCCAGAAGGTTGCTTTACAGGTCCAGGGCAGTGGACCCCACAAAGGGGGATTGAGTCTTTGAAGGTCCAGTGACATTACCCACCTAGATGGGAGAAGGATGGACTCCACTCTTTTGGAAAAGGGGTCTATAAGCTGAATTGGTGAGTGCCCTGGTAGTTACTCTGTATGGCCAGGTATCCATTTAGTCCAGGCTCCCCCCTTCTCTGCTTCCTCCCCCCTCCTGGGAGTAAGGGAAGCAGTCCTAAGTGTTCAGTGTGTGTGTAAAGGTAGCTTTGGACCATATTTTGGTGGAGAATTTAGTTTATTGTTCAGTTTTCTTCACATAATTCGGCCCAGGCTGCCTAGCTTTCTTGAGCTTTCCAGCAGCCTCATGGTGCCATCGTAATAACGGAGTTTGTTCCCTACCCTCTGCTTCAGATTCAGCTTCCCATGCACACGTGCTTGCGCAGTGTGGCCGATAATGTCACAAGGGAGGTGAAGTTGCTTGGCAGTGGCCATCTTTCTACTCCTTGAGGCCCAAAGCGGTGTGTGGGAGGCTAGGATCGCTTTCCCTCTCTCACTCAGATAATACATTCAGGTTGCTGTGGTACTGTGCTGCTGCAGGCACAGTGAAGGTTAGGTTGTACTGGTGTTTTTCCTCTCTGGACATTATTGGTGTCAGCATTAGGGATGAGCCGAACACCCCCCCCCCCCGGTTCGGATCGCACCAGAACATGTCAACAGGCAAAAAGATTGCGTGAACAGTCGAACACTGTTAAAGTCTATGGGAACCCGAACATGAAAAATCAAAAGTGCTCATTTTAAAGACTTATATGCAATGTCATTGCCCTAAAAAGTATATGGGGACGCGGGTCCTGACCTAGGGGGCATGTATCAATGAAAAAAGTTTTTAAATCAATCGTTTAAAAATCCTTTAAGTATCGTGCCTGGGGGGCCCACTTGGCCTGCCTGTAAAAGAGCGCACCTCTGATGTTTAGAACATAGCCAGAGCAAAATGACATATCGCGGCTGTAATGTATTGCCGGTTCCCGGCAATATAGATAAAATCCCTGAAAAGGCATTGCGTTGACCACCCCCCAGTCCATACCAGGCCCCCCAGGTCTGGTATGGATTTTAAGGGAAACCCCGCTCTGCAATGTAAAAAAAAATTGCGTAGGGTTCCCCCACTAAGTCCATAACTGGCCCTTCAGGTCTGGTATGGATTTTAAGGGGAACCCAATGGTAAATTTAGAAAAAAATGACGTGGGGTCCCCCCAAAGTCCATACCAGCCCCCTCAGGGCTGGTATGGATTTTACGGGGAGTCCCGTGCCAAATTTGAAAAAAAAATTGCGTGGGGTCCCCCCCCCAAAATCCAAAAAAGACCCTTCTCTGAGCACGCAGCCCTGGCATGGCAGGAGGGGGTGGGGACAAGAGAGCGCCCCTCCCTCCGGACCATACCAGGCCATATGCCCTTAACATGGGGAGGATGCTTTGAGGTCGCCCCCAAAGCACCTTATCCCCATGTTGATGGCGAGAAGGGCCTCATCCCCACAACCCTGGGCGGTGGTTGTGGGGGTCTGTGGGCGGGGGGCTTATCGAAATCTGGAAGACCCCTTTAATAAGGGGGCCCCCAGATCCCGACCCCCCCATGTGGATAGGTATGGGGCACATTGTACCCCTACCCATTCACCAAAAAAGGAGTAAAGTGTTAAAAAATCAAGAGGCAGTTTTTGACAAGTCCTTTATTGTGTAAAATAGCTCTTCTTCTTTCTACCTCCATCTTCTTCTGCCCCAGTCCTTCTTCTGGTCTTCTGCTAGTTTCACCATTTAAGGCCCGGAGCCCTTTTTTGCAAGTTAAAATCATTTTTTTTTGCTAGAAAATTACTTAGAACCCTCAAACATTATATATATTTTTTCAAACACCCTAGAGAATAAAATGGCGATCGTTGCAATACTTTTTGTCACACGGTTGAAAATTGTACACACTTGCGAAATGGCAACAAATTCAGGTTCTTAAAAATCTCCCTAAGTGACGCTTTAAAATTTTTTAATGGTACCAGGGTGCCATTCCGCCGCCATTGGAATGCATTATGGGGCGCGCAAAGTTCCCGCCAACGCCCCATAATGTTTGCAATGGCGCGAACGGACGAACCCCGATGTTCGAGTCGAACATGCGTTCGACTCGAACCGGGAGCTCATCCCTAGTCAGCATCCCTTCTTGTGGAATGGGCCGATCACATTTGAGATCCCTGAACCATGCATACGTTTTACATGTATGAGCACAGAGACACAAGCGTAAAAGCATATGAGGATACTACTTTCCTAATGGGGGTTACAGGGAGTTAGTGGTAGGTGCTGTTAATAGGTTGGAGAGTGTCCTAGGGTAACTAGTGCACTAGTGTGTTTGGCACAGTACCCTCTCAGCTGACTGGGACCTTTGTTCAGCATACAGTTGTATGCAAAAGTTTAGGAACCCCTGACAATTTCCATGATTGTCATTTATAAATATTTGGGTGTTTGGATCAGCAATTTCATTTTGATCTATCAAATAACTGAAGGACACAGTAATATTTCAGTAGTGAAATGAGGTTTATTGGATTAACAGAAAATGTGCAATATGCATCACAATGAAATTAGTCAGGTGCATAAATGTGGGCACCCGAACAGAAAAATCACATAAATATTTAGTAGAGCCTCCTTAAGCAGAAATAACAGCCTCTAGATGCTTCCTATAGCCTGTAATGAGTGTCTGGATTCTGGATGAATGTATTTTGGACCATTCCTCCTTACAAAACATTTCCAGTTTAGTTAGGTTTGATGGTTGTCAAGCATGGACAGCCCACTTCAAATCACCCCACAGATGTTCAATGATATTCAAGTCTGGGCACTGGGATGGCCATTCCAGAACATTGTACTTGCTCCTCTGCATAAATGCCCTAGTAGATTTTGAGCAGTGTTTTGGGTCGTTGTCTTGTTTAAATATCCAGCCCCATCGTAACTTCAACTTTGTGACTGATTCCTCGACATTATTCTCAAGAATCTGCTGATATTGAGTGGAATCCATGCGACCCTCAACTTTAACCAGATTCCCAGTACTGGCACTGGCCACACAGCCCCACAGCATGATGGAACCTCTTCAAAATTACTGTGGGTAGCAAGTGTTTTTCTTAGAACGCTGTGTTCTTTTGCCGCCATGCATAACGCTCCTTGTTATGACCAAAATGAAGCTGGCTTGTCCAAATGTGCGTTTGCATACCTCAACTGACTCAGTTTGTGGCATGTGTGCAGAAAAGGCTTCTTTTGCATCACTCTCCCATACAGCTTCTCCCTGTGGAAAGTGCGCTGAATTGTTGAACGAAGCACAGTGACACCATCTGCAGCAAGTTGATGTTGTAAGTCTTTGGAGGTGGTCTGTGGGCTGTTTTTGACCGTTCTCACCATCCTTCGCCTTTGCCTCTACAATGTTTTATGTGGTTTGCCACTTCTGGCCTTAACAAGAACTGTGCCTGTGGTCTCCCATTTCCTCACTATGTTCATTACAGTGGACACTGACAGCTTATATCTCTGCGATAACATTTTGTAGCCTTCCCCTAAACCATAATGTAGAACAATCATTGTTTTCAGGTCATTTGTGAGTTGTTTTGAGACCCCCATGTTGCTACTCTTCGAAGGAGAGTCAAGGAGAACAACAACTTGCAACTGGCCACCTTAAATACCTTTTCTCATGATTGGATGCACCTGTCTATGAAGTCCAAGGCTAAACTGGCTCACCATACCAATTGTGTGTTCCAATGAATCAGTTCTAAGTAGTTACAGGTATTCAAATTAACAAAATGACAAGGGTGCCCAAATCTATGCACCTGTCTAATTTTGTTTTAATGCATATTGCACATTTTCTGTTAATCCAATAACCTCATTTCACTACTGAAATATTACTGTGTCCTTCAGTTATTTGATAGATCAAAATGAAATTGCTGTTCCAAACACCCAAAGATTTATAAATGACAATGGTGGAAATTGTCAGGGGTTCCTAAACTTTTGCATACAACTGTAGGTTCCCTTGTTTTGGTTAGCAAGCTTTATATCTTTAGGAAGGCTGAGGGGAGGGGATGTTGGGGCGGGAGGGGTCAGATACCTCCATCAGGTGGAATGGATCCTAGACATAGTCCCATATGCAATATTGCCCCTGGGCAATGCTTGCTGGGCTTGCTGCAGTCACTTGAGTGGCATTGGCAGGGATGATGCAAGTTGTATTGAGTTTGCAACAAGCATTCCCTCCTTATTAATGGAGTGGATAGCAGATGATGATGCAGAAACAAACTACTGCATATCTTAGGGTGAAGGTGGAAGATTCCTATTTTGAGGACTCTGCATCTGGGAATCCCTCGGCTTAGAGTTTAACTGTGTGTTTTTTTAGGCCCAACCTGCCAATCTGGGAGCCCAGGCTCCACGGTGTCTGCAGTACCAGACCAGTGGGTGTGCAAGCCCCTCTCTGTCTCTTGGATGAGGGAGGCCATTCCTCCACAGAGGTTGCTGTTTTCAGAGTCCTCTTCATGGCGATCGCCCCCAAGATCCTTAGCCATCTCTGTACATCCTCTCTTAGGATGTCTTGTATGTGGATTGGGCTTGCCCCTACAGGGATTTTGCTTCTCCCAAGAAGTTCGCTCAAGGTTATCCCAGAAAAAGGGAAAGAAGTAGTAAATGCCTTGGTGATGCCATGGAACCAGTCTTCCCCGGTATAGGCCTTTTCTCCGTTACAGCATCTCCTATGTCAGCTTGCAAGATCTGGATGGGAAAGAATGCCAGTGATGTTTATCGACGGTTTGATGTAGTATCCTGACATTGTGAACATTTCAAGGGATGGTCCTTTGACACTTACAACTTGCCCCCGAATCCTGTCGCAGAGTACGGCCTTTCATCTTTTCTTAGGATAACAGACATTGATGACTTGGCTATTGTAGCCAGAGTCTTTAAAGGATTGGGGAATATCCGTTGCTGTCATCCACATGATTTTAAGAACCAGTGAGGCTACCACAAGGAAGATATACCAGATGGGACCTGGAAATCATACATGATTTGGTGTGAGGCTAGGAAGTTTTGCATAATAAGGAATTATATGGTAGCTCTGTGTTCAGTAACAAATCTGTTTACTTGCTTTCCCTAATTACATTTCAATGTACAGTGCATCTGGAAATGATTTACAACACTTCACTTTTGCCCCATTTTGTTATGTTATAGTCAAATTCCAAAATTGATTAAATTCGTTATTTTCCTCAAAATTCTACAAACAATACCTCATAATGACAATGTGAAAGAAGTTTGTTTGAAATCTTTGCAAATTAATAAAAAAAAAAAAATAATAATAATAATAATAACAACATGTATATACGTATTTACAGCCTTTACCATGACACTCAAAATTGAACTCTGATGCATCCACTTTCCACTGATCATCCTTGATATGTTTCTACAACTTGATTGGAGTCCACCTGTGCTAAATTCAGTTGATTGGACATGATTTATAAAGGCCCACACCTGTCTATATGAGGTCCCACAGTAAACAGTACATGTCCGGACAGTTACCTGCATCCAGGGCAGTGAGTAAACTATACTGTTTCCAGTCAGTGTTGTCTGTTATATGCTTAACGAGAGATGGGAGAGACATTGGACAGGTCTGGGTGAAGTGTTTAGAAATAGTGTAAGGAATGTGCTTGTCACCAGGCAGGTGTCAGGCAGATGAATGTTGTATTCCAAGTCTGAGGATTCGTGTGCTTCAAGTGCAACCAAAGGCTCCTGCATGACAAATGTCAAATGCAGTTACTATGTGATGCACAAGTCTCAAGTAAACAAAAACTTTTTTACCTTTCCTGACTGCCAAAATCCTCGTTCATTTATGTCTCGCATGCCCCTCCCCCTAACACTACAGTTCCCATTGGGACAGTCTTTAGCTATAGGCTTGTCAATCAGCAGTGACAATCTGATAGCTATGCCCACTTTTTTTCATCTCACTGTAGTCAGGCAGACTCTGCTCTAAATTCAAGGGAAAAAATGTATGTGCAGATGCACTTTTAATTAAGTGCTGAAGCCAGTAAGGTGCAATCTTGCATTACATTTGTTTGAATGGGGTGACATTAACAATATATTGGCACCCACAGCAGATCACAAAGGCAGTGCATTTTTAACGCTGTGCGGGAAATGGCCCTTATAATTTTGTTTGTACAGTATTCACGTTTACAGGCGTTTTTGCTCTAAAAATAGCACAAATAAAGTGCCTGTAAATGTGCTCTCCTGTCTCCCCAGTGTGAAAGCCTGAGTGCTTTCACACTGGGGCGGTACGCTTGCAGGACAAGAAAAAAAGTTCCATAAGCAGCATCTTTGGGGCGGTGCACTGAGCAGTGTATACATCGCTCCTACACTGCTCCATCCATTGAAAACAATGGGCAGCGCTTCCGAAGTGGCTAAACACCACTGCGGAAGCGCCGCACGCTGGCATTTTTAACCCCTTCTTAACCCGTTGTGGGGGGGTTAAAAGCACCCTGCTTCCGCCTGCATAGTGGCACCATAGCGCTGCTATAACAGCGGAAAAGATCAACTGAAAGTAGCGGCGCTTTACCACTACCACTCCCCCCCCAGTGTGAAAGTGCCCTAAGAGTGTATAGATATTTCATATGTGAATTTTTTGCACATTTTTGTAGCCATGTGCTTTGTTGGGAGTAGCTGTAGTTGTGGTTCACCTGATAGCTGCCCTCAATCCCACCTTATCTCACACATCCGTAGACACTGATCAGGCCAGCTCTTGTTTTTGTTGTTTTATTTAGGGGAAATGGGGTGACTGTGGGATGCCCCAGAAATGATTTTACACGACTTCCATATATAGTCCTGAATATGCACATTTGCCCTGCAGACTGTCCTTCTGCAGACTTGTTACTCTTCACCATTCTCTCTCCAGCACTCAGCTTGCTGGCCATTTCTCCTCACAATTCTCTCTCCAGCACCATACTTGCAGACTATTGCTTCTTCACTTCTCTCCAGCACATCACTTTTTTGTATATTCATTTATACAGTGAGAAGCTAATAACACATCACTTTTATATTTGTTGAGTAGTGGGAGAGTGCTGTGCTATTTTGGTTATTTTTAGTTTTGTGTGTGAATCACAGATATAAGTGGACTTGATTTTATAGCACGGGAATATATCATTTTATTTTTTCATTGTGACACATCATTTAAATGAGGTATGATCTTTTAGTTATGTCTCTTATTTTTTTTGCATTGAACACTCTTGGGTATATTGGGAAGCCATTACAGTATTGGCCGCTTATATTATAATATTCATATGGCATTGTACACTGCAGTAGATTAGGTATTGGTTATGCATTGTTGTGGGTGTACAATATTTGGTGCCTCCCAATTCCTAAAATAGAACCATACATTGAGAAGGATACATGAGAAGAGGCACTGTGGTATTGTTTGCTTTACTTGTACTGTTATTGCACACTCTTTATAAACTCAAAAATGTTGAGTGGAATTATCAATAAATATGGTAAAGACTTCAGTGTCAGTCATCTAAATTAGCTCTATTTTTATGAATGTAATAATGCAAAGAAACGTTGAACTATATTGGTGGGGTGTTTGCTACCTTTTTGTTATAGGAATTGTCTCCTTATTGTTTTAATGCTGGATAAAACATACTAATATATTCTTTAACTCTCTTGTACAGGATATTGCAACACTTTAACACATCTGCTGACGATTACACTGTTATCTTTACATCTGGAAGCACTGCGGCACTGAAACTTGTGGCAGATATTTTTCCGTGGACACCTGCTAGTCCAGATAATGCAGGAAGCCATTTCTGTTACCTTACTGATAATCACACATCAGTCGTTGGGATGAGAGGAGCTATGAAACTATTAAATATACCATCTACTCCAGTTACTCCTGAAGACCTGCTATTGTCAGAGATTGAAACAAAAACAACTGAAAATCAGCATGACAGTACGTCACATCTTTTCTGTTATCCTGCACTAAGCAACCATTCAGGCACCAAGTATCCTCTATCTTGGATAGGAAAAGTCAAATCAGGAAAAATAAAGCCCATCTCAGTGCCAGGCAATTGGGTTGTTTTACTAGATGCTGCCTCGTTTGTTAGTACTTCACCTTTAGATTTGGCAATCTACCAACCAGACTTTGTCACCGTTTCATTTTACAAGATCTTTGGTTTTCCAACCGGCTTGGGTGCCTTGATCGTATCTAATCAAATTGCACACCTTCTGAGGAAAAATTATTTTGGAGGAGGTACAGCAGCAGCCTATCTTTCAAAGGAAGATTTCTACATTCCTAAGGAATCAATTAGCAGCAGGTAACATCCCTCCCATATGTTCAATGTTTATCAGTTGTAATGTACTGTACGATTGTATTTACAAAGGCACAGTAAAACACCTAAAACCTATTCAAACCCAAGAACAAATATATGTTATAAGGCAGCTTACCAGTCCTCAGGCAGGTTGCGATGGCTGCATTCGTTTTTTCTTTCTCATTTTATTTATATATAGAAATATAGAATACTTTCCCTTCTCCTCCTCCCTATAACACAAGGAGCTGCGCAGGATAGTTGTAAATAATGATGCAACACAAGAAGAGAGTGTAGGACATTCATAGCTAACAAAATTTTTGTCAGGATCAACAGTTCTTTTGGCACGTATTGAACAGATATAACAAAACACTTTCAATGGTTATAAGTAAAGCTCCAGGAAACTTGAAAATTATTCCTTGCAGTTGGGCTGTGCCCACAATGAAAGGGTTAACAGCAGGTGCCACTCTCCTATGCCTGTTTCTTGGTGTCATCATGTCCAGTGCAGGGCTACTGAGCTTGAATTTGCCTTAATGAAGTCAAAACCTTTGATCGCTGGCGAGTAAGGGAGAAGGCGCTGCAGAGACCGGTCTTGCAGCACAAAGGATTGGAGGAGTAAATCTACTCTAACAATTTACCTATACCAAAACTAGCAAGTTTAAGTTAAGTTAAGCTTTAACAGGAGTAAGAGAGGTTCATTGCTGGGGTTTACATACACTTTAATACTGAACTGTAGCCATCCAGAAAATGTAATGCTGCTAGACAAGCTTTATTTCTAAAAAGGTATCTCTTTACATTTAGGTTTAGGTTAAGAATTTATGGTGCTGCTGGTTAAGTCTGCTGCAGAATATCTGTTTTTAAGACTTGCTTACATGTTTTAACAGCAAAACATAAAGATATGTGTCTATAATAGGCAAAGGATGCAATAGCAATAAAAATGTGCTAGAAGTTCTAATTATTCCTAATTTTTCTAAAAATTTGTTTTTTTCCTGTGTTCTCGTTGAAGAAATTTCCCGCTACCTCCCATCCTGACCTTCCATGCCCTACCCAAACAAAAAAAGAAAAAAAATTCCTTGAGTTGGACTTTAAAGTGGTTCTTAAGACTAGAGTTTTTCACCATAATGCATTCTCCACAGTAAGGTAACAAGCGTTTTTGGTGCCATTGGCTCCCGCTGCTGTAAATCAAATCAAGTGAGAAGGGAGCAGGGGGTGGGGCTGAGCCTCACTATGTGTGTCAATAGACCCACACACTGCAGCTCAGGATCAAGCCCACACGAGTACCTGAAGCTACTTGAAGAGGGGAAGAGATGGAAGTGCCGACAGGGGACCCGAAAAGAGGAGGATCAGGGCTGCTTTATGCAAAACCATTGCACAGAGCAGGTAAGTATAACATGTTTATTATTTTAGGAAAAATAAAAAGTGAACCTTTAATATCACTTTAAAATGTTTTCAGATTTGTATATTTATTTTTTTACTTTTCTATCCTTGGATAAACACAGTAGAACTAGTTACCATTACAGTTAAATCCATGATCAACGTGTGAAAAGAAGACACATATATTTTCAGGCAACAGTCAACAAAGGAGTTTTCTTTGTTGTCCATTCAGGGACACAGGGACTGATTCCATAAACGTTGGGTATATAGTGCTATCCTCAATTCAACACCAGGCAAAAAATGTAGCCCATATATTCCCTCCAAAATAATGTATGCTTCAGTGTTAATTTAATGTCCTAGGTGACTGAACACCTGTTTCCAGCTCTGCTATTGAAGGCCTTTTGAAGTTTTATTCAGACGACTGCTGCTGATAGATTCATGCTTGGCTCTTCTAGTTCTGTATAGCCTCTCCAGTTAGTAAGTGCAGGCATTCCCAGATTGCATGTAGGATGTCCTCTTAAAGGCCTGTAGCGTTTACTTTATTCAGGGCTCTTCATGTGTCTGACCACTTGGGCTGGGATATCACCGCAGATGTACATTTCTCTTCCGTTCACTGACAGACACAGCCTTCTTATGACACATGGGTTATGCTCATCCTACTAGGAGTAGACTAGGCAAAAACAAACAAAAGCGTAGGTTGGCCCCTCCCAGGGGGCCGTCCTCACCTTAGCATATAATCCCCCTGCTCTGCATAGCACATCAGTTTTCTTTTGCCTAGTGCAAGGAGTAGACCTGGTTCCCTTTGGGAGCTGCGGTCTCCTGAAGATTCATCTGATGAAAACTGCTATCAAGAAGCTGGCTGGTGGTATAGAGGATATCTAGAATCCAAATCTTTCCCCAGTCCAGCCGACACTATGCGAACGCCCTTCGGGGTGCCCACCGCATAGCGCCTTTTCTTTTGACTACACGATACGTCTCGTCCCCCTAATATACGACTCCACTCCTACCGGGGGACCCTCCCCGGTTGGATGCGAAAACAAACAAAAACGGATCAGATGAGGATCATCCTACTCGTATTGGGTACACAGTATTCTTCCGACACAGACAGTCACTTGCCTTCTCTTTACATGTAGACGCCACTATAGGGTCGGGTTCACCAGTCTGTGTACTTCTCGGGACTTATTTCATTTGCGATGTCCGGAAATTCTCCTGTAGGATGTACGTTAGACCCTTACGGACGTGAATGATTGACCTCTCCGATATGTCTTGATCTTCTCGGTTCGTACT
>BLSH010431193.1:529631-562495 GCA_018402905.1 Glandirana rugosa
ATAGTCACTTCGTTCGGTAGTAATCCGACTTTTTTGTTTTGTTTGGGTAGTCTCTCTATCGTTTTTGTAATCCACACCGGTTTAGTTGACGAACCTTGTAGGAATTTTTCTTTCTTTCGTGGCCACTCTAGTCGTTGTGGTTTTCTGGGCCTTCTGATGCCTTTTGTTGACACCACCTACTGGCTTCTTAAGAAAGGGACCACTTCTTTTGTGGGAAGTGTTGTCAACCGGTCTAGTTCTTGTGAGAGGTCCTCCATCCACATACACACAGTTTCAGTTGTTAGTTCTCTTCTGAATTGGTCTCACTTATACCTCCCAAGTGGTGTTCTACATTTGGTAACCACTCGAAGTTTTTGTCCTTCCGGTCTAATCTCAAACTGTTTGTTGTAGATTTTTTCGGAAGTGTCAAGACCTTGTTGTAGGATACCTGTCTACTCTGGTTCTATTTGAACATGATCTCACTACCCTTCTCTTCTCATACCTCTTCCTTTCCTTGACGAGTACTAGGTTTCGTATGGTGGATTAGTCACTTCGTAAACTCTAATCTGGCCTTCCTGTTTTTGAAGCTCACCAATGGTTTACATCTTGTGGTGAACCCTCCATATTCACTCTGGTTAAGTCTTCTCTTGATTGTTGACTTTGACACACATACACCTACCTCCTGGAGAGTGTTCTTGATCTGGCCAACTGTTGTGAAGGGTGTTTTCTTCACCAGGGAAAGAATTCTTCGGTCATCCACCACAGTTGTTTTCCGTAGTCTTCCGGGTCTTTTGGTGTTGCTGATCTCACCGGTGCTTTCTTTCTTTTTAAGGATGTTCCAAGCAGTTGATTTGGCCACACCTAATGTTTTTGCTATCTCTCTGATGGGTTTGTTTTGTTTTTTCAGCCTAATGATGGCTTGCTTCACTGATAGTGACAGCTCTTTGGATCTCATATTGAGAGTTGACAGCAACAGATTCCAAATGCAAATAGAACTCTTGAAATTAACTCTCGACCTTTTATCTGCTCCTTGTAAATGGGATAATGAGGGAATAACACACACCTGGCCATGGAACAGCTGTGCAGCCAATTGTCCCATTACTTTTGGTCCCTTAAAAAGTGGGAGGCACATATAAAAACTGTTGTAATTCTTACACCGTTCACCTGATTTGGATGTAAATACCCTCAAATTAAAGCTGAAAGTCTGCAGTTAAAGCACATCTTGTTCGTTTCATTTCAAAACCATTGTGGTGGTGTATAGAGCCAAAAAGATTAGAATTGTGTCGATGTCCCAATATTTATGGACCTGACTGTATGTTTTAAAGCAGAGGCCCTACAGATTAAAATGGTGGGTGTTGCAAATAATTTTTTTACAAAGTATTTGAGCAGCGATTTTTCTGACGACGCTGCTGAATGGCTGCTTACACTCAGAGCTCCTAGGCTGAAATGGCACTAACAACATCCTTGCGAACGACTACCGTGACCTTATCTGCTCCATCCGATGCCCTGACATCCCAGCACTACCCAGCACTACCCAGCAAAGATGTCCAAGAGGAGGAAGGAATATAAACCCCCCAGGAAGCTCACAGATTTCTTCCCCACTCTGGGCCTCTCAGGGACCCAAGATGGCGCCGGCGGCTTCATAGGAGAAACGGCGCGGCTCTATCCTCCATTCCCAAGGGACACCTACAGCACTCCAGGGTCCTCCACTCCGCCGGGCACAGAGGGTGAGTCCTCTCCCCCCTCCCTCTCTAACCACATCCAGTCCAGCGAAGTCCAGGCTTCGGACAGCGGAGCCTGAGGCCGCTCAGCACTGCATCCTGTCACCCCCCCGCTCAACTCTGATCAGCGCTGGATGAGTTCCCAGCATCAGACCAGCCTGTGTCTGAGCAGTCTATGAAAACCATGCTCCAATCGCTGAGACAGCCCCTGCACCTAGACCTCTCCTCAGCTGTCTCTCCCATCTTAAATGCTGTGCAGCTGCATGACCAGTGCATCCATACCATTGAAGTTAAAATGGGGGACATGCTGCTAACCCACAATGACACAGTGGACACACTCAATACTCATGAGGAGGACCTACAATTAATCCACCTAAAACTAGCAGAATTAGAAGATCATTCCCGAAGGAACAATATCAAGTTCCGCAATGTTCCTGAATCTGTCCAACAATCAGATCTGAAAACCTTTCTGCAAGCCCTCATGCGCGTGCTCATCCCTGATCTGACCGACAGAGAGATAGAGCTAGACAGAGCGCACAGGCTGCTGAAACCCCCACATCTACCTCCCAACACCCCTAGAGATGTACTAGCCCGCATCCACTTTTTCAATACTAAAGAACGCATCATGTATGTGGCGAAGCACTGCAACAGACTGCCGGACCCCTTTAATGCCATCAACCTTTATGCCGATTTGTCCAAGACAACAATGGACAATCGTCGCCAACTTGCGATAATCACCAAGGCCCTGATCAACCACAAAATCCCCTTTAAATGGGGATTCCCTAACAAGCTATTGATCACCCACCTGAACAAGACATTCATATCGCATACGCTTCAAGAAGGTCTCCGCCTCTTACAATCATGGCACATACTGCCCCTAGATCCTGCCAACAACCCGGACCACCTGAGGGCCCTCATGAACACCAGCGAGCCGCAACAACAAAGATGAAACCGAACAGGCCACCCAGCCGTCAACACGCCAACTATTGCTGACAGCCTAGGACCTCAATCAGCAGTGCCTGTCTGCCTGAACTGTTATTCTAGGCCCTACCTTCTTGGTTTGGTTTAGGTAGGCCTAGCAACCCCCACACCATTGCTGTGCAGCTTGTTCAGCTGCCCATTGAGCCAGTGATCCCTCATCCCTCACGGTCTCTAACTTTTTACTTTCCCCTACTACTAGGTACCAGAGCTTTACCGCGTTTCCACCTCCAGGGACCTCCTTCTTGCTGTGAACCCCCAGACTGCGATTCCACGGGACAATGCCATTAAAAATCCTTTCGCTAAATACCAGAGGACTGAATTCTCCACATATAAGATCCTTGCTCATTAAAGAAGTGAACAGAGCTTAAGCTGATATACTCATGATCCAAGAGACCCATTTCCCCATTCACAAAACACCCACATTCACAATGAAGAATTATAAATGCATATTAATGGCCTCCAGTGAAAAGGAAAAGAAGAGAGTGTTAATAGTTGTAAGAGATACACTGCCAATCACAATACATCAATCCTCCTTGGACCCCTCAGGCAGATTTATCATTATTTCTTGCTCAATCAACAACACTCCATACATATTGGTGAACGCTTATGGGCCAAATAAGTAACAACTTCGTATCTTCAAGAAACTGTACAACAAACTGCCTCAAAATAACAATGCCCGATTAATCATGGGCGGAGACTTCAATTTAGTAGGTGACCCAGCCATGGATACCAAATCCTCCACACGCCACCATAGACTATCCCTCAACACAACGCTCCGTAACTTTGGACTGTACGATGTGTGGAGATGCCAACACAGCGCAGAAAGAGACTTCTCATATTTTTCATCATCTCAACTTTCATACTCTCGCATTGATTTTTTCCTTGTTGACAAACGAACTCTGCAAGAAGTCACGGACTCTACAATCTGCCCAATCTCTTGGTCCGACCATTCTCCCATATCCATTTCAGTGGGACCCCGGACGCACAAACCGACAAATATCTGGAGACACAACCCCTCTCTTCTAGCGCATCCTGCCCACGTTCGAACCATCACTGAAGAGCACCAAAAATGTTTTGAACTGAATGAACAACCTGATGTGAACTGCTTTACTCTCTGGTCAACTTATAAAGCATACATGAGAGGTGTTCTTATTAAAATGAGTAACTTTTCAAGGAGGCAGAGGATGCGGCAGATTGATGAGGCGCTCACAAAAATTGACCTCTTAGAAAAATAAAATAAACAATCCCCCTCTCAACAAAAAAACCTCAGAAATCACTAGCAGGAGGCAAAAGCTTAGGGCTCTTCTAGTCCACAGATTCAAAATTGACCTAAAAAAAAGAAAGGCTAATTTTTACGCCTTAAACAACAAAACTAGTTCCCTTCTAGCTCACCAGGTTAAACCACAGACCGCCAAAACCAAAATTCCCCTGATCCACCACCCCACAACTAAAAAAACGCTAACCAACCCGTAGGAGATAGCGGACGCCTTTAGCGACTATTACCATTCTCTCTATAATTTAAATGAGGACCCAAACACCCCTCAGCCGACTGCATCCCAAATACAGGAGTTCCTACAAGCTATGGATCTCCCAACAATCCCATCCAGCCAACAGGCACAATTAGCAATTCCCTTTTCACCACTAGAAATCCAGAACGCAATTAACTCCCTCCCCAAAAACAAAGCACCAGGCGAAGATGAATACTGCAATGAATTCTACAGAAAATTCAGTGCTCTATTATCACCCAGACTAGCTGCTCTCTTCCATGCTGCTGCCTCCTACCCGACAGATATGTTAAGATCTACTATTGTGACTATACCCAAGCCCGAAAAAGTCCCGACTTTCACTTCCAACTATAGGCCAATATCACTTCTCAACACCGACATAAAAATATATGCTAAAGTATTGGCCGCTAGACTACAACCCCTACTTGCATCCCTCATCCATCCAGACCAAGTCGGCTTCTTGTCAGACAGACAAGCCCCCGATGCTACCAGAAAAATGGTAAACTTAATTAATCAGATCAACCGGACTCAAATGCCTTCTCTGCTCCTATCTCTGGACGCAGAAAAGGCGTTCAGTAGGGTCCATTGGGGTTTCCTTAAAGCAGTTCTACACAAATTTGGAATTAGAGACTGGTTCCGAGATGCAATCTTAACCCTTTATTCCAACCCCACAGCAAAAGTATTGGTAGATGGGATGCTCTCCAAATCACTCCAGATCACTAATGACACCCGTGAAGGTTGCCCTCTCTCCCCTATTAATGGAACCCTTAGCAACCAGAATTAGAGAGGACCCACGGATCCATGGTATCTCTGAAAACAAGATCAGCCTCTTTGCGGATGATATGATTCTCATGTTCTCAAAACCAGAACAGTCCCTCCCTGCAATCCAGGAAACTCTTATCCACTTTGCTAAAGTCTCATACTACAAGCTAAATACCTGCAAATCCTTAATACTCCCCTTTAATATCCCAGCCAAACAACTTGCCCACCTAAAGAGCACACTCCCCTTTGTGTGGGCTGACCAGTCCATCCCCTATCTGGGAATTAAATTGCCGTCCTCACAAAACCAACTCTATGAGGTCAATTACAAAGCATTCTTAAAACAACTGCCCCAACTTCTCAAAGAACTTCGCTCCCAATATCTCTCCACCATGGGAAGAATATCCTCCTTTAAAATGCTAATCTTGCCCAAGTTAATCTACCTTTTCCGAACAGTCACAACACTGATTCCCCAATCCTTTTTTAACGCAACTCAGAGAATTGTTTCACAATTCATCTGGGCCAACAAACCCCCCAGATACCCCTGCTTTATACTCACCCGACACCAATATCAGGGAGGAGCTAGCATGCCCCACATCAAAACATATTACCAAGCTACCCTTCAACCAATAAACCATGGTCCTTAATGGAGACTGCCCACACCCCACCTAACAAACTCACAAACTCTCTCCTACTCCTATCAGCAGGCCAACTCTTACCCCAATCTTCCACCCTTCCCACTATACTGGCCTCACTTAAGACATGGCAGCAGCTTTCTTCTAACAAAAAATCTAAACACCCTTCTCATAAACATTCCATCCCCCTTTCTGCCTTGGAAATTCTGATCCCAAACCTTTCCACCAAAAAATGGACCTCCCTTGGGATTAAAACCCTGGAGGACCTAACTATACGAAAGGCCCTCAAGTCCTTTAAAGCCTTAGAGAACCATTCTGGAACCCCTCCACTCCTTCTTCTCACAACCCATTCACCCGAAACACAGCATCTTCACAGTCTACACGTTCATCTTAGACTACTCCTCACAACCGCAACTACCCACTCTAGCTAAATGGGACGCACAACTAAACCTATCCACCCCTGTTGAGCAATGGAATAAAGCCTTTAAACTTACCTACAAAGCCTCTCACTGTACCAACCATTGGGACCTATACCAGAAAACTATACACGGGTGGTGTCTCACCCCCTACAAGCTATCAAAGATCTACCCAAACTCACCTAATACATGCTGGAGAGCATGTGGTCCGGCAGGGTCCCTCGCACACATACTTCGGTTCTGTAAATCCCTCAGCTCATTCTGAAAGTCTTTGCCCTGAACTCCTCAATCACACAGATCCCAACTTCCCCTACTCCTGAATTAGCCCTTCTGCATCTAAACTTAGATCAATTCCCCTCTAACTCTAGAACCGTGATAATACAGCTACTCTTGGAAGCCAAACTGAACATCACGAGAAAATGTAAAAAGCCTGACCCCCCCCCCCTTCACATCTACCATTGCAGACTTAAACCTGCAATGTGAGATGGAGAAAATGGTCGCTAGAAAAAACCTAAACTTGACCAACTTCCTCCACACCTGGTAACACCATGCTAAGTATCCCTCTACTGCTACTTGCTCCCCATAACCACAAGACAGACTCTGGTACCAGCTTCCCCTCCCCCCCACCCCCCTTCCTCCTCTCTGGAGACATTGCCCTATCCCCCACCCCTTTGGTTCATTCAATTGTGCTTCCACCCTCGGTTACACGCATCTAGTAATATGTACAAGCTACTTGCTTTAAATGTATGATATATACTTCTAAGCAATGTTATGTTCCAGATGGAACAACGGTCATATTGTCTGCAACATGATTTGTTTTTTCAAATTGTACCATAAATCTCAATAAAAACTTATTGATAAAAAAAAAACACTTTTTTGAATTTTAATACACAAAAATATACTATATTGCCAAAATATTTGGTGAAATATAAAAGATAATCTCATGCCGAGACACCAAACACGACATGCTTTAAAAATAACGCATACCCGTTCAGCGGCGACAAACTATATACATCTTTAAAGGCCTTTAAAAGCCTTTACAGGTTACCACTTTAGATCTGCAGAGAAGATCTACTACTAGAATTACTGCCCTTGATCTGATGTTCGTGGTGATACCTCACATGCATGGTGCAATTGTGGTTTACATACGACACAAGACCGACGCTTGCGTTCACCTTTGCTTTTTTTTTATTATTCATTTTGATTTTATTTTTACACTGTCCATTTCATCTTTTTTTTTTTTTTATTGTTATCACGGGAAATTTAAATACCCTCTATGATAAATAGGTAGTGTTGCATATTTTTTTTTTTTTTTGAAACTTGGGGTCTATTAGACTCTAGATGTCTTCTCAGCCCTTAAAGCATCTGACCACACCAAAATCGGTGTGATAAGATGCTTCCCCAATTTCCCACTGGCACTGTTTATATCCGGTGAAACCGAAGTCATGAAATGCTCGTAGCCTCTGGTATCTTAGGCCATAGAGATGATTGGAGCCATTCTAGTCTTTGATCAGCTCTATGGTCAGCTGTTGAAACCACCGGCTGCATTTTTGGGTTCCCCCTGGTGGGACAGGAGAGCCCAAGAAAACCATAGAAGACGGCAGGAGGGGGGGGGCTTTCTCTCCCCCTACTTGTAAAAGCAGTCTAGCAGCTAACCAGTGCTAGGATTGCTTTTACATAAAAGCCGAGCGTCGGCTGAAAAGAATGATACCTAGATGATACCTATACCTGCAGGCATCATTCCGGTATAACCACTCTAAGACCAGCAACATACTAATGTGTCTCTGGTCCTCGTTGGGCATATGTTGTAATGTTTTTTTTTTCTTGCAGCCTGTGGGTTAAATGAAAAAAAAAATAATTAATTGGTCATCCACCCACTTCTAATGGTGGGCATAGCCCCTTTTTAAAAATATATACCAGAGTATAGGGGCAATCTGCCCCAATTTCCACCCCTGCCCATATGCTCCGGTATATATGCTTTTTTTTTTTTTTAACTGTGGTGGTGAAATCATCTCCAACAGCGCTGGAGTCGCTGTCTTATGTATGGCGGGAACAAACGCTGTTGCTATCACCATAAGTAAATCAGGGCTGCAGCTGGTGTACCTGAAAACCAAATAAAGATTAATAAAACACAATAACATATAAAAAAATAACATTCCTGCTAAGAAGAAAAAATAAAACATTACAGGAAAACACTATAAAGACATTACATACCAGAAAAAAAATGATAAAAAACAGTAACAAAACAATACAGGTATGCATAAAAAACAATAGAGAGAGCAATAGAGAGAAAATAGAGATAGTAAAATATATATATTTTTTTGGGGGGGGGGGTTATAACTTATTTTGTTTTGTTTTTTTTAATTTTCTACTTTTTTCTTTATTTTGGTATGCTTTTTTTTTTAACAGTAAAGGTTAGGGTCTCCAAAAATGTGGTGACATCTTTGGGGACCCTGTGACAATGTGCCCTATTCCTGTGTAGTGCTGTTTCCTATGCTAATACTCAACTAGTGTATGGTAGCCCTTGAAACAGTCACCGATGCAAAGACCAGGCTGGTCAGGACAGGAGGGACAATAAAAATGGACTTCATGCCTGTATCCGCGTCGTCTGCAGACACAACAACTTTTTTGGGGGGCTCGGTTGGTAGGGGTACCAGGTATGGCATGTGGAAAATGCCATCCATGCAGCCAGCACACTGCATTTGGATTGGGAGGATGGGGTGCAGCACCATCTGGGAACAGAAGGGTTGTGATGATCTTCTCCTGAAATTTAAGGAGAGATCCAGTCCGCCCTGAAGTTCTGTATGCACATGACCATTCAGCATAGCCAATTGGAATAGGTATACAGACACTTTTTTGTACCAGCGTCTGGTCTTATGGGCAGTTATGTACGGCGCCAATAACTGGTCGTTGAGGTCCAACCCTCCCATATTTTTTTTAACAGAGTAACTTTATTGTCATTATGAACAAAGTCAGGTACAGAATCATGACATTTTGCTGTGCTTTACAAGTTATAAGTGGCATCATACAATAACAGAGCTTTCTTGAGTAATCAGTGCAGGGTAGTGTGTTACAGATATTATTCCTCCACCGTTATTCCTCCACCTCCCTAACTGCTAGATGGCAACAGCGTTGACCCAGCCAGCCTAGTCTGTTGCAGAGTTAAGCAGTCTCCTGAGCACACCAGCCCGGCCCAGGGCATCATTAAGTCATCACAATCTTCTCAATGGTGGGCAACACAGAGGGTACCTAATCCCCCCGCCCCGTAGGGGAGAGGCGGGGGAAGAGAGGAGGGGGGTAAACCTAGATCCCGGAAGAGAACCACAGCAAGGGAGGATCAGGGTCAGAGTTTCCCAAGGACCACTCCTATCAACCACCGTCCATCTCCATCCACTTGGCCCATATCTTGTCAAATTGTGTGGACAGCGTCTACTCTCGTATGTTATCTTGTAAAGAGGCAGAGCTGATTCAACCGCCTTAAGCCAGGTTCTTCTTGTTGGAGGGTCCGGTGATTTCCAGCAGAGTCATATCTCCTTTCTGGCATAAAAGAGTGTGTATGTCAGGCATAATTTAGTATATCTATCTCCCTCAATGTCAGTCATGTAGCTCAGTAGCATCAATTTAGGATCAAGAGGAATGTGGAGCCCAGTCACCTGCCCCAGAGTCTCTGTCACCAAATCCCAATAAGTGCTCAGTCATGTCTCATGTCCAAAACATGTGCCAAAACAAGCCCACCCCTGCCCTGCATCTGGTACACAGGGCGTCCCGAGATGGATAGATTTCTGCCAGTTTTTTAGGGGTGTAATACGCCCAATGAATGAACTTTAACTGTATGAACCTATCCCTGGCTGATATTAGGGACGGCACAAAGGTAGCTATACAATCCTCCCAATCTTCCTCCTCTAACTCTGGAATATCCTCTCTCCATTTGCCCATGGTTCTAGTAGGTTTAGGGTGGTGAGCTACAGTCAGGTAAAGGTACAAAGAGGACAGTGACTTCCCCATAACCTCGGAGGATAATAGTCTTTCAGTTGGGTCTGACTTCAGAGTGATCGAGTCTGGAAACTGAGGTTTAATAGCATGCCTCAGTTGCCAATATCGAAAGATATATGGGGCAGGTATGGAATAGGCATTTCTCAGTTCTCTGAACAATAGGAGTTTACCATCCCGGAATACATGTTTCAGGGTGGTAATGCCCCTTGCAGCCCATACCGCCGGGTCCGGAACTGATTGCAGGTGTGGAAAGCTGGGGTTCCCCCACAGGGGGGCATGGGGTGAGTAACGATTAGGGGTCTCCTATACATTCCTCGCCTGTTGCCAAACCTTAACTGTTGTCCCCATTAGGCTGGTAATGGACAGGTGAGACTTAGCCCCCGAAAGACCAAATTACTAAGGGTCGCGTAGGAGCCCAAAATGGCCAACTCCAATCTTACCACAGGGTTTTGGCGAGGCTGAGAGAACCACCAGCGCACAGTAACCAACACCGCTGCCCAACAGTACAGTTGGAAATTGGGAAGTGCAAGACCCCCGCTCGACATCGGAAGGTACAGTATCCGTTTGGCTACCCCCCCCCCCCCATATGAATTACACTATTATTCCCTCAATACGCCGAAAAAAGGATTTTAGGAGATACGTCGGAGAATTCCGGAATTAATACAGAAATTTTGGTAGATACACCATTTTAATTAAATTAACGCGCCCGATTGGCGTAAGGGGAAGGTTACGCCATGTATCACACTGCTTTGCAAGTTGAGTCAGCAGGGGGTAAACGTTACGGTCTGGATATTTGTTAAGGTTAGATCCGATCTTAATACCCAAATATTTAAACTCTGCTACCCATTACAGAGGCGTCTGAGTATCAATTTGGGGTGTGTCTGGGTGCAGGGGGAAAAGTATCGACTTTTCCCAATTGATGCGTATGCCTGAGTACCTCCCAAACTGGTCAAACAGGGCCAAGGCCCTATGCAGGGTGGAGGAGGCGTCTGCCATATATAGAAGAGTATCATCGGCATATAGTGACACCTTTTCCTCCACCTGCCCTATAACTATACCCTTTACTAGGGGATTAGCTCTTAACGACGCGGCTAATGGTTCTAATGCCAAGGCAAACAGGCCTGGGGAAAGCGGGCATCCCAGCCTGGTCCCCCGTCCAAGGGGGAAATGTGTGGACAGTGTGTCATTTGTACGCACCCGCGCCCTTGGGTTAGTATACAACATTCTCAACCATGTTAGAAATCTGGGGCCAAACCCAAATTTATTTAATACCGCCCGTAGGTAACCCCACTCGACCGAGTCAAAAGCCTTCTCTGCGTCAAGTGAGGCCACCACTCCACCGCCCCCCTCCGAGGCAACTGCCAAATGTGTGTGCAATCTGCGGATGTTAATATCTGTTCCCCTTCCTGGCATGAACCCGGTCTGGTCCGGGTGCGTCAACTTGGTGATAACCGTATTGAGTCTGTTGGCCAATATCTTGGCCAGCAGTTTGGCATCTACATTAAGAAGCGAGATAGGGCGCTATGCCGAACAGTGGGCATGGTCCTTTCCGGGTTTGGGGATGACCACTATCACAGCCTCACCCATAGAGTCAGGGAGTTCATCTGCATCAAACGATCCGTTAAGCAGCGCTTTTAGTCTAGGTGCTAATGTCTCAGTGTATTCCTTATAGAATTCGACCGGTATACCGTCAGGACCCGGAGTTTTCCCAGGTTGCAACATGGCCAGGGCTTTCTGAATTTCTTCTACACTGATATGTGAATCTAATTTATGTCGGTAGGTGTCTGTCAACTTAGGGAGGTCTGTCTGTTCTAGGTAGTTAGTCAATTCATCTGGGTCGTACGCCACTCTGGACCTGTACAGCTCTTTGTAGTATGCAGCAAAACATGAATTTATGGCAGCTGGGGAAGTCTATCTGTTACCTAGGGAGTCCAGAATATATGGGATAGCCCTCCCCCCTGATGTTCCCTAGAAAGCCAAGCAAGCATCCTCCCAGTGCGCTCCCCCTGCTCAAAGATCCTCTGAGTTTGGTGTAGGAGTTTTTTCTCTGTCAGGGCCAATCTCTGCGTCATTGTTTTTTGTATGAGGCGTGTCAACTGAGTATATTGCTGCGGGTCCCCAGTCCTAACATATAACCCTTCCTGTCTAACCGTCTCCACTTCTGTCTCCATCAGCTCAGCCCTCCCATCCCTTCGGACTTCCCTGATGATCCGCTTGTACTGTCCCCAGGTAAAAGCCTTGTAGAAGTCCCAGACAACCATCACCGAAGCCGAGCTGGGATTGATCTGCCAGTATTCCTCGGAGGTCTCTGCAAATCTGCCACTCACCACCTCGTCGGTTATCCAGTATCTGGAAAGTCTCCAGAGCCTGTCTGCTGGATCGACTGAGACATCTAAACTGAGAAACATCGGGGCGTGGTCAGAAATACCTCTGGCCAGGATCCGAATGTCCCTTACCCTGGGTAAAAGTGATCCATTGATATATATTAAATCTATACGAGAGAAGGATTGGTATGAGGTCGAGTGGCATGTATATGCTCTTTCCCCAGGGTTCCTCCATCTCCAGACATCCACCAGGCCATAAGCTTCTGCCCAGTCTGTCAAACCAGTATGTGGAGTCGACACAGATCCCATCCTGTCCATGTCTGCGTTAGGGGTGAGGTTAAAATCGCCCAAAATGATGACCTTCTCTGTAGGATAGGCCGCTACTTTTTTAATCACATGGTTTAAGAGACTGAGGGAGGCTGGAGGAGGAAGATACAACCCCACAATAACCCACGACATCGAGTGTATATTGGCATGAATACCAAGGGCCAGGTCCAGTAGCTGGAATGGGAGTGTTTTGCGCACTAATATTCTCACCCCCTTAGCAAAATTTGAATATGTGGCATGATAATGGAAACCCACCCACGCCTTCTTAATGCTTAGGGTCTTACTGCCAACTAGATGGGTCTCCTGTAGTACACAAATGTGAGGATTATAGGTTTTGATAAACCAGAGTGTTCAGGCCCCTGGTATTCCAGGACAATATATCAAGGGACGTCATAGGTAAATCTAGATAAATGGGTTAAAAGGAATTTTCTCCTCCACGATAAGGAGGTTAGGACCTCGGCCCGGAACCCCGGGAGCACAGAACACACACCCCCAATAGTTGTATAATTCACCACCATTTCCTTGAGCACAGCTTGCATAGACAATAAAAAACCTAACAAACGCACCACAAACTCCCACCCGCCACCCCGCCCCCCCACCAACAAAGAACCTGAGAGGGGCTTGTTCCCCACAAACTTTGCAGCTACCACGCCTTCCATCAGGGGGTCAAAGACGAAAGAATGTCCACACCCCACCCAGCAACAGTCTGTCAGCGGAGTGTGTTGTCCCAATAGGATAAGGTTAGTGTATACATCATCCGAACACTCGGGGACACAGATCTTAAATGTTGTTGCAAACCAAACATTACCCCCCCCCCCTCCAAAGGGGAAGGGGGGAGAGGAAGAGGGAGGGGGAGGAGGGAAGCTCCGTAACATACTGTAGGTGTGGATATCTTTTCCCCCAAAAAAAGAAAAAAATGTGAGAATAAGCTGGCAGGTATACATAGTGGAGTGTGGGGGGGTTATCATTTCCAACGCAATTAAATGCACAGGGTCCCAACTAGTACGGTATTGTTGCACAGGAGATCAGAAGTCTGGCGCGCAGCCCTGGAATGTGGGTCTAACCCAGCCACCCCCCACCCCTGGAGGAACCGGCCAACTCCTGAACCAAACATAGGGCAGGTGCACCAGGGAATATTTGTCAGTTCATAGTCTGCCTGCCATCCTCAACCACCAGCCCAATGAGCCTCACCGTTCGATAATCGGAACAGTTCCCAGAGATATATACAAAAGGAGCTTCCTCGATTCCTTCACGCCCGTGTGGGGTCAGGCCTGAGCAGTGTCAATCCATGCCGCCGCCTCGCTCGGGGTATGAAAAAACAGGACACGGGTGCCATCTTCCACTCTCAGCTTCGCAGGGAACAGCATGCTATATTTATATCCCTTTTCCCTGAGTTTGGCACGGACCTGGTCAAAGGATTTCCTTAAGCGTTGTATCTCCACCGTGTAGTCAGGAAATATAAGTATTCGGGTGTTTTCATATTTCAGCTCACCTTGTGCTCTAGCTTCTCACAATACTATATCTCGGTCTCTGTAGTGTAGGAGTTTAAATATGAATTTGCGGGCCTGTGTCCCTGGAGGATTGCGGGCAGATGAGCTCTTTCCTCCAGGCTCTCTGTGCCTTCCCACAGCCTCCAAAAATGGGAAAAATCCCTCCCCAATAGGCCTTCATGATGCAGTGAAGGTACCACTCCCACTGAATGGGTCACTCTGCCGCAAGAAGTATCAATCTCGACCAGTGCCGTCTGGTAGTCACGAGAGTCCCCATGGATGCAAATGACCCCGACAGTGCTAGGATTTAACCTGGCTGGATTTACACAGCTGCTTTTGACCAACTTTATCGCACTACCAGAGTCAAGCAGCGCAGTGACAGGTTTTCCGTCAATAGCAATCACACACATTTGCTTCTCCATGCGACTTGAGCATGATGCTATACATTTGACCTGTGAAAAAAAAGAAATGCGTCTTTTCATATAAGCATCGTCACATTGCATGGGTTCATCATTCAGGGGACAATTGGCAGCAATATGTCCCAATGCATGGCATCGGTAGCACTGTATGTGTTCTATACCCAGTTCTCTCAAGGGTCCCCAAAACCTTCCTGGCTTCTTTGGCCAGTCTCCAGGTCTAGAGACCCCAGTCTCTTTAACCATATCCGTTTTATCAAATTTCCCCACGCCCCTGAACCCTGGAACAGTCTTACCGGGTCTGCCAGGTGATCTTTCACCTCTAGACACATTGGAGTGGGGGGCAGATGGGTGCAACAAGTCCTCAGCAGCCATGTATCTCTTGACGAGGTCCACCAGTTGGCTTGCAGTTTTGGGGTTCCCATGGCTGACCCATTTACTCAAAGCAGAAGGGAACGCCCTTAGATAGCGGTCCATGACCACGCGCTCCACAATCTGGGGACTGGGCAAAGTCTCTGGCTGTAGCCATTTTCTGGTAAGGTGAACTAAGTCGAACATCTGTGAACGGGGTGGCTTGTTGGTGTGATAGGTTCACTGATGCACGTGTTGGGCCTGGACAATTATGGTGACCCCCATGCATGCAAGTATCTCTGCCTTTAGAGCCTCATAGTCCTGGGCCTTATCTGCTTCCAGATTGAAATCGGCTTTTTGGGGTTCGCCGGTCAAGAATGGTGCTAGCTGTCCCGCCCACTGTTCTTTTGGCCATCCTTCGTGAAGAGCAACCACGTCATCCGCAGGTGTCATCTTCTGCATGTGGTAAGAAGCACGTACCAACTTTGGTTCCACTGTCATCGGAGATGAGGGCCCTTTTTATAAACTCCAACAGGGCCTCTGCAAACTGTCAGTCCATCTCCTGTTGAGCCGATTGTTGTGCTGCGATAGCCTGGCGACTCTCCTCTTGCTGAGCTGCAATGGCCTGGCGACTATCCTCTTGCTGAGCTGCAATGGCCTGGCGACTCTTTTCACTGAGCTTCAGCGGCCTCTGTGACCCGGAGGTTGGTTTCCTGCAGAGCTGCATGTTGTGCTGCCTGTTGTGCTGCAGTGGCCTCTGCAACCTGTCAGTTGGTTTCCCACTGGGCTGTATTGGCTTGCAGCAGGGCCTTCAACATTTCCTCCATCTTTAAAAGTTGCCATGCTGAACTCCACCACGTGTGGGAGATTAGCTCATGGGGATCACTTTTCAGGGGAAAAGATTCAGCATGGATGTCAGTCTCTTTAAAGTCTGACGGCTTGCCAGGTTTATTATTTCAGGTTTGTAATTTCAAAACACAACCAAAAACAGAAAACAAAACCTCGCCGTCTTGAACTAAACTGAACAAACAGACTCCTCTCTATAAAATGCGGGGCTGTTCCCGACACCCACAAAACATAAGCACATTGCAAACATTGTTCTTAGTGTCCAAATTAGCACACAGAGCTCTCTCAGCTTTCTCCCTCTGAGATCCAGGATCAAGCTCTCCTCTGTTCTCTTCCTGGTCATTAAATGCAGGTGGAGAGGGGTTTGAATGGACCAGAAAAACTGGGCCAGAACCAGCTCTACCACGGTGGCCGCCAAAACCCGGGTCGGACTCTTACTAGTCGCCTCAAAATGATCGCAGACGACAAGTATTGCTCGTCCATTGTGGTGCCTCACATAACGCCACACGTTTTTAAAATGTCCTGTGTGCGAGAAGCCATATAGTTAAACTAAATGCATCTTATGATAAGATATCAGCCAAATAGCAAGTTAATTGTTTTCAAGGAGTTTGGTTTGTGCAAGAGCAGTAAAGAACAACTGTTGTGTACGAAGAAGAGCCTGCATATATGACTGTCCCCAATGTACATATATAAGTATCAAAGCGGTTGTATCCCCTAATTTGTGATTTTTACCTACAGGTAAGCCTATAATAAGGCTTACCTGTAAGTAAAATGAATATCTCCTAAACCTGTATGGTTTAGGAGATATTCACCTTGCATGCAGCTGCTGACGTGAGCGACGCATGCGCAGTGAAGTCCCGGCGAAGGCCTGGTGTATAGAGCTGGACCTTGCGGTAAACCTTGCCATAAAGAAGAGCTCCTGTGCGCATGCGCAGGAGGGATGTCTCGCGGCTCCGGCCACTCACAGTGCCAGAGTCGCGAACCCTGAAGGATCCCCGGAGAGAAAATGTCAGCTTCCTCTGCAGGGACCGGGCGGACCTGCCAGAGCTTTGTTCTGAGGTAAGTATTTGATAATGAGCTAGTATGCTATGCATACTAGCTCATTATGCCTTTGCCTTACAGGTTTTTTTTTTTTCAGTGAGCATACAACCACTTTAACTATGCATATAAACATGTTTTGTAAAGATTCTCACACAGTGATAATTTTATTTACATGATGCTTGGATTATTTTAAATATTTATCTAAAACATTAGGAAAAGCACTATACATTCCTTTAAACAAGAGAAATGCAGCTGTTTTTCACTTTTTTTTTTTTTTTTTTTGCCTTTCTTGTCTGCATTATTTTAAAAAATGGCTTTATCTGCTGTAGTATGTAATAAACATCTCTAGTACTTCAAAGGAAGCTTAGGAGTTGATCTGTTTCAATACTTGACACAGAAAAGACAGTCAATGCTCTGTAGAGGATAATCTTATCTCTTATCTCTCTTACTGTGTTTGCTATAACCACTCAATGAAAACAGCTTTGCAAAAATAACAGGATTTTTGTACTCCCCATCAAATAATTTTCTTCAAGTTCATTGACGGACACAGGATTTTCCAGTAACTGGCCTGGTATTACCTTTCCCGCTCCCAGCATGCCTCAGTTTGTAGCAAGTACCTTTGTCCCTCAATGTAGCTAAAGAAAAGAAAAGAATTTTATAGTGAGTCCAAAAATCCTGTTTTCTTTGTTCATTCATTAAAGGGGTTGTAAACCTTCAGGGTGTTTCACCTTAATGCATTCTATGCA
The DNA here is from genome assembly GCA_018402905.1 of Glandirana rugosa. NCBI lineage: Eukaryota > Metazoa > Chordata > Amphibia > Anura > Ranidae > Glandirana > Glandirana rugosa. The sequence continues at coordinate 547,162 of BLSH010431193.1, forward strand.
TTAAGGTGAAATACCTCCTTTAGTCCCCCAGAGCCCCCCCCCGTTTTACTTACCTGAACCCTGTCTTTCCCGCACCAGGGACGAGCACACCCTCTCCAGCTGGTGTCTCGGGTCCTGATTGGATAGATTGATAGCAGCGCAGCCATTGGCTCCTGCTGCTGTCAATCAAGTCCAATGATGCCAGGGTGGGTCCGAGTCCTGCTGTCTGTTTCAATGGATGCAGTTGCAGGACTCGTGAGCACGCCCGCTCGAGTGTCCCCAGGGAAGTGCTTCCCCTGTGGGGGGCACTCAAGGCAGTGAGGAGCCAGGAGCGCCACGGAGGGACCCCAGAAGGAGGATCGGGGCCACTTATTAAAAGAAAAAAACAAAGATTTACGATCACTTTAAGGATTCAGTGACATTTGGGATATTCAAAAGCAGTCCAACTGAGAGGTGGGCAACACTGAAAAGAAAACAAAATGCTAATACACCCAACTATTGGCAAACTGGGGGCTGCCAACAGCTCAAAGAGCCACCTGAAGAATCATACACTCAACACTGACACCAGAAGAGACTTAAATATCCAATAGGTTGAACTTAGAGACCATGTGAACAGAAAATCAGGTGTCAGTTTTGCAAATCTGAGAAACAGTTGCCTGATGCCACAAAGCCCAAGAAGCATTCATAGATTTAATAGAGTGTGCCTTGGATGGAAATGGTAGATCTTTAAGACCATACACATGTATGAGTATTTGCTGAGCCACCAAGAAATGGTATAATCAGAAGCTGGTTCCCCTTTGTGGGGACCATATGGGATGACAGAGGAAGTTATTCTTCCTAATGAGGCAATGGCTGCAAGGTAGATGTGTACAGCTCACACTACATGCCAGCAACAAATAGAAACCTCCTTCTAATGTACTGGGGCTGGATAGAGGGATATTAGCATAATATCATGGCTAAGGTGAAAGGCTGAGGCCACCTTGGAAAGAAGGAGGCTTTAGTTAGGCTTTAACACCATGTTTTCCTTGTGCAAGGCTACAAGGATTAATTTTCAGTTCTGATCAAGAGGCCCACCAATCAAGATGTCCAGCATTGCAGAGACAACCAAATTGCTTGAAGCTCCAGAATGTGGATTGGGATTGTTGATTGGGTAGAATGTAGGGTGCTGGCAGGATGCAAATAAGTAGTCTGAATATTTATGTGGCCCCAGCCAATCCCTGGGGGAAGGTGCCCTATAGGTGGCTGCAAAGTGCATACATAGTCTGGGGCTTGATTGAACTTGGATCTTGTTCAGGAGGAGAATTTCCCAGCCTGAAGGGCTACTGCCCTTCTGGGCATCCCTACTTAAAGTTCTACTTTGTGTTCATCAAGGTCCCAGCTGTGGCAGAGCTGAGGGCCTGTTCTACCAAAGTCTTTGAAGCTAAGCAAGGGTTTTCACTGGGGATCCGGTCTGGGACTCACGGAGGAGTTGGCTGTCTGATATTGGAGGGAGGCATCCAAGTATCCAGGGACATTGTGAATACAGACTTGAATGGAGGATCCTAGTGACTGTTGCTGCTGATATCCCTAGCATATCAATTCTAGTGCTTGTCTGGCCTGGGACATTGCTGAAGGGGTCTCGGTGCTGTTCATTCATGGACTTTGCTGGAGGCATTTGAGAAGTAATATTACAGTGAAGAATGTCCTCAGCGTTCATGGAGTATCCCACGGCGACCCTGTGCCTCATCCAAGTTAACCAGCAACAAAGTTTTAAAAGGCAAACCCCTTAACTATTTATTGAACCAGAAGAGTGACTGTTGCTGTGTGCCTGGCTGCTATTGCATTATCTGGGAAAAGAACCTGGGACAAATCTGCGGCCCTTTCAGGAGTGAGCTCTACACATGGGGTGTAGAAGGCAGACCCAATGGCAGAGCCATGGACACACAGCAAATCACTGATATTCTGAAAAAATAGGGACACCCAAGTACAAGTCCAAAAATTATATAAAAATACCCTCCTGCGCTAGAAAGTCAAAATATATGAGCCCATTAAGTTGGAGCTGTGCCAACACTTTATGTGCTATCCTAACACATATAAGTCAGCCAAACAAACAACAATTAAGTGCAGCGCTGACTAGTGTTTAAAATGTAATATATACTCAATAAACTAATAACCAAATAATTACCTTTGTCAAAATTATACATCAATTCTATCACGCCACAAAAATAAATAATCATAAAAGTCGTCGTCTTCCGAAATTTGATACTGTCCCTTTTTAAAATGTGACCTAAAAGTATGCAATGTGTTCTTCAGTGCTCAATCTAGGTATGCTGTTCCACATGAATCCCACATGGAAAATGTTGGCAGACACTTCCACTCTTAGCTCATTTCCCAATTTATAAATAAGTTAGACTCTCACCTTAAACGTTGAGACCTGGTTACCGTAGGTCCATACTGCACCTTCCAGCTTTAAGGTGATATATGTAATAACACCAACTGGGCTCCTCCACTGCACAGTGAGTCCTATTGGTGCTCCTTCCCTTTAAAGGACTGCAACAACACCACTCCTTCTCCTCCACTCCGCAGATGGGCACATATATATTCTCCAAAGATAAAATGTAAAAACTAATAGTGCTCTCCATTTTTAAATGTTTATTAAAGATAAAAATATTAAAGATACACTCACATTAAAATGTACATACCACATGTGCACATAGATAAAAACTCATCCAGAGCCTGCCTCTGTTTCCTTCAGTGAAGCCAGCAGCTCTCACGGCACTTCCTAGTCGCAATGTGATAACGTCGCCAAGCTCCGCCCAGCATGTTTCTTATTACCTTTGAAGGGGAATGGCTCAGTATTTAACTATGGTAACCAGGTCCCAGCACTAAAGGTGAGAGTCCATCTTATTTCAAAAATTGGGAATGGAACACTGAGTGGTAGTGCGTGTCAATATTTTCCATGCAGGATTCTTGTGGAACAGTATACCAAGACTGAGTACTAAAGAGCACCTGGCTTACGTTTTGCCTTAGTGGCTGAAGCCTGAGAGTAATGAAAGGAACCTTTTTTTGCCTCAAATAAGGGATGCTTATTCTCAGTTTGAGACCTAGGCCTCTTTTGCTGGGGTAGATCAATACTCTTACCTCCAAGTAACATCCTTAATTACTTTGTCCAAAGCAGCTCTGGAAAGATGGTCACCCATGAAGATCATAAGCAATAAATGATTTTTACATGCCTACCCTGCAGACCAACATTTAAACCATGATGTTCTCTTCATGTGCATTGATAGGTGACTAATACATGTAATACAATTGTAGACATCCACTGGCCCACCTACACAGTAGTGCAGGGTTGTTGGCCTGAACGCTGTCATGATATGATGTATGAAACACCTCCAGTCTAGTGGAGCAGTAGGGGCGACTAAATGGGTGTGCTGGGGTATGGATCCTGGTAGGTGCAGGAGCACTGTGACCGCACGCAAATGGGGGTGTGTCAGATTCGCAGGATCTAAGAAGTGGCCTGGTCTTCACCAGAGCCACTAGAGATGTGGATGCTGCGCTGCAAGCAACCCCAGGTTGTGGCTCTCTAACACAACCATTCAGGCACAGTGCCAGCAGATAGCATACCGAGTGGACTTGGGTACATACAGGATACAAGGACCAAAGGAAAGATATGGCAGCTAGCAAGAAAAAACACCAGGGGGAGAACACAGGGAACAAGTGCGAAGCACAGGAGAGCAGGGGAAGCTGGGCAATAGTGCAGAGAGAGCTGGACACAGCAAGCAGAAAATTCAGGAACACAGCAAAATGACAAGAAACAATGCTGTGGAGAGTGCTCACAGCAACGAAGGGTACATGACAGAAACCATAGGAAAGACAAGAGTGCAGCAAGAGGGATAACATTGAGAGCAACAAGACCGAACAAACACACAGAATACAAATGTACTGAAGGAACAGCAAATATCAGAGGAACAGGGAGGTCTGGCTTCAGCGTGGAGACATGTTGCTCGAACACTAACCCAAAGGTCAAAAGGCTTAATAATCCCTAGATTCAGGGTGGATTGACAGGGAACCCAAGCAGCTCGGACAAGGGGTAAAACCCAGCGCTGTATCATTGTAAACGGAACCGTGACAAACACTCCACTAATAAAGGATTAGTGTGGAGTAAATCTGGATCCACTGCCATTACTTTTTTTCCATTCCACTAATGTAATAGACAACATCAGAACCATAGCATGTTGTGATGCAGAGTGAAAGCAAGGTTTTTGACAGTAACTTCAGCCAGGTATCTATAGGATTCTTATTTACTGGTGCATCCTCTACAGGGATTGTGAAGGTGAGACACTGCTGGATAAACTGTGAGAATATTTCCCCTCTTAATAAAGGCCTCATCAAATGCGTATTGGACTGCAAAATGTTTGGAAGTTGTAAATAGTTTATCAAGAATTTTCCAGTCATTATACAAAACTTATTGAAGTAGTAGGCGTATAGGAAATATTGTAGTGGTCCCAGCTTATTTCAGGAACCCTAGGCCAGTAGGAACACTAGTAGAAGCTTAAAGTAGAAGTTCAGCCAAAAATAAATTAACTCTAAATCTACTGGCAGCCACATTCTAAGACTAATTTATCTAACTCTGTAAAGCAAAAATTGCTATACATACCTTTTCTGCAGCCGAACTGGTCCGGTCCCACGCAGAGCTATCAGCGGCAGCTCATCTGTGGGTCCAAGTCTATGGGTGACATCACTTCCCAGGCATTTCCCAGCTGTCTCTTCTACACAGCAGTCACCGCTGGAGACTGGACCAGATCACCTGCATAAAAGGTATGTATAGTGATTTTTGATTTACAGGGTTAGATAGTTTTTGGTTGAACTTACATTTTAAGTTAATAAGAACTGAAATAGTCTCTCTAAGCCTGGGGGTTATGGCAGCTCAACTTCAGTACATGTGATCACTGCTGGCGGATATAGCAGTCATTAGTGATCATTATTGCAAATGCTTTCTCTTTAATTTTTTTAAGAAAGTAAATCTTTGCTAGAATATCAACATCACTAATACTAAATATATGTCCTTTAAAATATCAATAGTTAAAGAAAAACAATCATAAATATATACTGTATAGGATATATAATACATTTATTTTACAGTATAAATTTATATTTAATAAGTATCTAAAGTTAAAAACTTGCCGGATTTCTGGATTATTTATTCCTGCACACATTATATTATACTTTGAGCAATTATCCAGTAATTCATGCTGTAGTTCCTTCTTGTTCTGCATCGGTATGGGTTTAGAAATGCTATACTCAGTGTTGATGTGCTAGCCTTTTTTTCCAAGCTTCCTGCAGTTTTTGTAATAACGCCAGGGCTTTCCTTTGCAGCTCTTATTAGTTCAATTTATTTTCTATATTATGGAAGTTAATCCCTGGTTATGTTAGTAAGGAGTGTAAAACTGTTTATAGATATCAGCGGAATTCAGATGTTTAAGCACAGTCTGACCACTGAAAGATCTTTATTTGCCATAAACCTGCAATACATACTTGGATCACATGTTTGTGCATGTGTATACATGCATGCTCATAGATATTTGTTCACAATGTAATGGTGCAGAGACAAATAATTACTGTAAATATTTCCTTGTATACATGTTTAGGTGCCTACTCTCAGAGGAGTTAATAGGCCATCTACGTTGGGCCTGACTGGTTCCATTTAATGGGGAGTTTAGTCTGTTAGATTCGGAAAATAGTTTGGTATTGGCCATAAACTACTATCGGTATCAGAACATAAATCCACACGCTTTTAAATTGAATGCCTCCTTTACCTTTGCAAATGAAGACAGAGAAAAGAATATCAAACACATCTGAAAAAAGATGTGTTGACATGAAAGTAGATGGGTATATTTGAAGAGTTTTAAAATTGAAAATCTAATCTCTGAGCAATGTGGCATTTATTATACACTTATTGGGATTGAAGATTAAGGTAACCCAGTAAGAAATCAAGCTGCCGCGGTAGAAATTTTAATTCATGCTGAAATATATGCTGTTCTGGATAAATTCAGTTTGACATAAAGTCAATCTTTTTTAAGAACTGTAAGATGAACATACTGTAAGAATTTTGCATATTGCTGAAATGAAAGGCTTATGCAGATAATTTGATCCATGTCCAAAGATAATTTTTTTTAGGTATAAAGTATCTAAAATAGTAGGCTTGATTAAAGGAGGAGTTATTTTCTCCTGTCAGTAAAATTATGAAAACCCGTTATATGTGGCTGCATAGAGCAATACAGAACTTTTTATCTGTTAACCCAAAGGCTACCATTATGATGTGTCTGCTTTGGGATATGCAACATTATCAAGCAAATCTATACTCCGATAATACGCTTGTAAATTGATTCCCAGTAGCTATTTTGTGAGAACTGTTTTCCTTCTGCTATAAATTGTATTTAAAGCAGAATAAGACCGATTTTATTGTAATAATGACTTTCAATTGGGCTGTTAAAGAGCCAATATTAGAGCTATCCCAAACTGTAAAATATAGACATTATCAGCTAGTATAAAATATTTTGTCCAGTAGTTGATTGCAGCTAACTTGCAGGATAAACATTTTTATATATTGTATCACTGAGGAATATGACATGTCTTTTAATGGTTACAATGAGAATTGCTAGCCAAAATATGGTTAAATTTGTTCTAATAAACCATCTGACTACACCAGGGACATCCAGTCAGTGGAGGCAGGTGAGGCAGAGCAACATAAAAAAAAAAATAAACAAAACCAAACAAAAAAAAAAGGTTGAACTTCGAGGGGGCGTAGTTTGGCAACCTGGGGTCACAGAGACCCCAAATTTGGGGGGGGGGGGGAAGGTAGCTAAAGTCCTACCATACCACTGTTCAAAATTTGTGGCTCAACCTATGGTTCCGGAGATACGGGGCTCCTTGCGCAGCCTGTTAGAAGCTACATACAGAGCGGCCAGTTTAAATACAACCTACACAAAGGATATACAAGGCGGATTTTGTGAGCACAGCACAAGGCAAAATTTTATAAAAGGTATATCTTTACTACAAAAATCACATTAAAAAAGGTGACAGACATAGCACCCTGGTAGCTCAACACAGGATCAACAGATAACCCAATAACACATTTGTGGAGAATATGGAGTCTAGTTACATGGTAAGAAAAAAGTCCTTAATGTATTAGGGAGGTAAAATACTTATGTATCAGAAAGTGGTACTGTCCATAATTTCTCCATGTTTGCTTTGTTGACGCGTTTCACAGTTTGATAGCTTCTTCAGGACAAATTGGGTATGTAATGTTTATAAAGAGAGGGGCCCTGTGTAATTCAACATAATACAGTATGTATACTGTATATCAATTGGTAAATAACCAAAGTTAGGGGTTACGTGTGACATGATAAACGGCTCTTAGAGCACTACATTTTTTAAAGAGAACACAGCAGCACTTTTCAACTTTTAGGCATGTCATCTATCATGGAAACTTCAGAGCCATATGCAGTGAGGGGAATGATACAGTACTGTGACTCATTCACTGGTGTATGTAAATTTCAGTTTGAGCTCTTTAAACAACAACCTTTTCACAAGTAAAGTGATATGAAAAAAAAACAGGAAAAGTAAAAAAGGAACCTTAACCCCTTGGCGCAGACGTTCTACAAATATGTGGCCCCACTGTACTGGGCTTTATGCCGTGGGGCCTCATATTTGCGTACCTTCTTTTGTGCAGCGGGCTCCCAGCATCGTGACCAGGATCTCACCAAGAGCCCTGGGCCCCTTTCTAACGATCGGGACCCAGGACGTCCGATTCCATGTCACTTGATCGCTGTGATAGCCTCTGATTGGCTATCACAGTGATCAGTTAATGTGAAGCACGCCCCCATGTCTTCTGTATCTGCGAATGGATGAGAAAGATACACTGTCCTTGCAGAGATAGAAAAAAAAGTGTGTTGAAAAAAAAAAATAAATAAATAAAGGGTTAGGCAACTTTCACACTTTTGCGACTTGAAAGTCACGCGATTTCTCTTTCGTTCGTCGACAGGCACAGCGACTCTTAGGACTAAGTGGGTTATACTACCCTCTTCAGGAGTTTACTAGGCAGAACAGGCAGTTCTAACAGCAAAAAGAACAGTAACGGACACAGGCCCTCCCAGGGGGCAATCCCCACTGGCAGATAACCCCACACCCAGCTCTGCTAGCTCAGTTTTTTCTGCCTAGTGCAAGGAGTTAGACCTGGGCTCCCTGTTGGGATCTGTGGTACCTCTCTCGTCAACTTTCAGCTGTCCTGGGACAGCCTCACAGATGAAGACTTCAATCAAGCAGCCGTGCTGGGCGACAGGCTGGGTCTCGGACCCAGGTAGTCTCCCCAGCCGGCCATCACGCATTAGACCGGATGCTTTGCGCTGGGTTGACCGCGACAGACCCCGAACCAGATGCGGTAGCCCCGCAGGTTAAACACCCCGCCGTTGCTCGCAGTGCGCCCTGGGCCGACAGCTCCCTCCAGCCTAGCCGGGAGAGCAAATGCTGTCTCGGGTGGGGGCCAGACTAGATGGGGTAAGTACTCCCCCCCTCCCCCTTGGGGTCGGGGGGAGCTGGCGGTTCCCCCCTCTGTGATGAGCACAATGGTTGGTTTCCTCCCCCTCTTCCTCGCTAGTGCCCCGTCCCCCCATCCCTCCAGGATCCCGCTGTCGCACCCACCTCCCTCTATGGGGGCTTCCAGGGTGGTTTCTTGGGTAAGGGGTCCTAGCTGGTCTCCCACCGCCTCCCCCTTCCTCCCCGAGCCAGTGCTCGGCGGTCGGCGCTGTCGGCAACCATTTTGCCTAGTCGCCTTGTAGCTGGCCGCATTTTTAAGGCCTAGGGAGCGGCCGGCAGCCATTTTTGTGTGCAGGGTGGCCATTTTCCCTGTGTCTACACATGGATGTGAGTGCTTGTGGGCGGTCCTGGCACTGATTTACCCCCCCAGCACGGCACGGTCCTCCCTGGCAGCGGCAGCAGCTCTGAGCACAGTGGCAGTGGGCAGCAGGAGCGGGTGAAGGCAGCGACAGCAGTGGACAGCAGCAGCAGGCAGCTCCTCTCCGGGTTGGGTGGGGAGTCCCTTTGTGGTGTCCCTTCTGCCCAGCCTTGCTCAGCTGTGGGGTGGGGGGGTGCAGTGGTCTCCTGGCAATAGGCCTTATTTTTTTGGCACTGCCAGGTTGGGTGACAGTATGCCAGCCGATGCGGGTGCTTCCCCATCGGACCTCTCGGTGTCTGCAGCCAGCACTTCAGGGGCTCTAGTAGATGCGATGTCGAAGGTCCTGGGGACATTTGTATCCCGGGTAGAGTTGCTGTTGGACTGCAGGGACACCAAAAAGTGCCCCTTGCCCCCCTTCTTCGGGGGAGGACTCGGACCGCGAGGGGGGCTCCTCCATTGTGGGGCAAGGCAGATGGCAAGGTTCCCGATGCCCCTGATAGCGGGGATAAGTCTGAGACGTCTGGGGCTGCGGATGAGAAGGTTTTTGTTGACGCTCTGATTACCTCAGTGCATGAGACCCTGTGATTAGAAGAAGCGGTGGGACCCTCTCGGAGGGTGTCCATCCCCTTCGGGTCACATATACCGGGCCCTGCGTCTAAGGTCTTTCTGTATGTGGACTTTCTGGATAAGTTTGTTTATAAGGATTGGGCTCGGTCTCAGAGCTCCCCGTCCCGAAGCATTTCGCTGTGGGTTATCCCTTTGAGGATAAATTGTTGAAGAAGTGGGCATCACCCCCCGTGGTTGACCCACTGGTGTCCCGCCTGTGTAAGGGACCACTATCCCGGTGGAGGGCACGCTGTCCTTTAAGGACCCGGCTGACAGGAAGGCCGAGGCTTGTGTCAGGTCCCTATTTGTTCTGACGGGATCGGCCATGCGGCCCGTTGTGGCCTCTGTGCTGGCGTCACAAACACTCACTGAGTGGGCAAAGCGGTTGCACAGTGAGTTGAGCAGGACTCCGGCTTCCTTTGAGCGTGTGGATCTTGCTGATCGGATGGTCCAGGTGGCTCAGTATCTGTGCGATGATGCCCTGGACACAGCCACCCTGATATCCAAGGCATCCGCGGTCTCGGTAGTGGCCAGGCGGTGGCTTTGGCTGAAGTGCTGGTCTGCGGACCTGCCTTCTAAGAAGGCCCTGGTTGACTTGCCTTTCAAGGGGGGTGGTTCTTCGGTGACTCCTTGGACAAGATGATCAAAAATCTCAGAGGGAAGAGCTCCCTACTCCAAGAGCCTAGGAGGAGTATGGACTCCTGTCACCGTCAGGGGCCTTCCTTTCCAGCCTATAGGCAGCCTTTTCGTCCCTCCCGCACCTCAGGCAAGGGTTCACAGCCTGCCAAGGACCCAGCGGGTGGACAGAAGCGTCCCTGGCCACGTAAGCACACCAAGCCAGAGGACAAGGTCTCCTCCGCATGAAGGGTTGCCGCCACCCGGTGTTCGGGTGGGGGGACATCTCCTGGGGTTCGCGGACAGGTGGTCCCCCCACATCTCGGACCGCTGGGTGCTTGAGGTGGTCTCCTCGGGGTACAGCACAGAATTCTGTTCCCGCCCCCCAGACAGGTTCTTCGCCTCCAACCTGCAGCTGTTCGGGGCTGTGCAGGACCTGCTGGGTCAAGGGGTAATTGTCCCCGTTCCTCGGGCGGAATGTTCCCAAGATTTTTATTCCAACCTTTTCGTGGTTCCGAAGAAGGATGGGGTTCGTCCCATCCTAGATCTGAAGGACCTCAACAGGTTTGTGCAGGTCCGCCGGTTTCAGATGGAGTCGGTCCGCTCGGTAGTAGTGGCCCTGCACCAGGGAGATTTACTGGCCTCCCTCAACATCAAAGATGTGTACCTGCATGTTCCCATCTGCGCCCAGCACCAGCGCTTCCTGCGCTTTGCGGTTGGGGTGGATCACTACCCGTTCGTGGCTCTCCCATTTGGCCTGGCCTCGGCACCTTGGGTCTTCACCAAACTGCTGGCCCCAGTCCTGGCTCTGCTGAGGCAGAGGGGCATCGCGGTGGTGGCGTATCTGGACGACCTTCTCCTGCGTGCGGAGTCGGCTCCAGCGCTCAGGGACGATGTGGAGATTACCCTGCACACTCTGCAGGAATTCGGATGGGTGATCAACCTCCCGAAGTTGATCCTGATTCCTTCTTACCGCCTGCAATATCTGGGGCTGATCCTGGATGCAGCCCAGGCAAAGGTTTTCCTTCCGCCAACCAAGCGGCAGAAGCTTCAGACGGCAGTTCGGTCCCTGTTGTCCCAGAAATGGGCCGCACTCCGGTTTTGCATGAGGGTCCTGGGCCTAATGCTGGCCTCCTTCGAGGCGGTCCCTTATGCTCAGTACTACACCCGGGTTCTGCAACAGGAGATTCTCCTGAGATGGGACAGGTCCCCATCTTCCCTGGATCAGGTGATCAGGATGGATCACCAAGTGAGGGCCTCGCTGCTCTGGTGGCTGCGGTCCCTGGCTCTTCGTTCGGGGAAGTCCTTCCTCCCCCTTAACTGGACAGTGTTCACGACGGAAGTCAGCCTGACAGGCTGGGGCGGAGTCCTGGGGCTGCTCTCAGCCCAGGGACGGTGGTCTCAGGAGGAGTCTCGCCTCCCTATCAATGTCCTGTAATTGCGGGCGATTTGTGCTGCCTCTCCCATTGGATGTCGAGACTACACGGGTGCCCTGTCCGGGTTCAGTCAGACAATGCCACGGCCGTGGCATACGTGAACCACCAGGGCGGGACGAGAAGCTCGGCTGTGGCCTCGGAGGTGGCTCCCATCCTGCGGTGCCCATACCGGGCATAGAAAATTGCCAGGAGGACTATCTCAGTCGGCAGCGCCTGGACCAAGGAGAGTGATCCCGGCCCCCGCATGTGTTTCATCAGATTTGTCTGAGATGGGGTGTCCCAGACGTGGACTTGCTAGCATCCCGCCTCAATCGGAAGGTGCAGACCTTTGTGAGCAGGACAAGGGACCCCTTAGCGGATGCGGCGGATACTCTTGTAGCTCCGTGGGATCGGTATCGACTCATCTATGCCTTCCCTCCTCTCAAACTGCTTCCGCGCCTTCTGCGCAGAATAGAAGCAGAGGGTATACCGACCATTCTGGTAGCTCCAGATTAGCCAAGGCGTCCTTGGTATGCAGACATAGTACGGATGGAGATGGATGTCCCCTGGCGGCTCCCGCTTCGCGAGGACCTTCTGTCCCAGGGGCCCATCTTGCATCCTGCTTTACCCTCTCTGGCTTTAACGGCCTGGCTATTGAATCCCAGGTGTTGAGGGATTGAGGTGTCTCGGACTTGGTGATTCCTTCCATGTTGAAGGCCACTTCATGTAAGATTTACCACCTGGAAGGCTTACATCGCCTGGTGCAAGGCCGGGGGGTGGAACCCTCATTCCTTCTTGGTGTCTCGGGTTCTGGCCTTCCTACAGAAGGGCCTTGACCAGAAACTGGCGTTGAGCACTATCAAGGGTCAGGTTTCTGCTCTGGCGATCTTTTTTCAGCGTCCTTTGGCAACGCATTCATTGATCCGTACTTTCATGTTGCCCCCCAGGTACGGTCGCCTTTGGCGCCCTGGGACTTCAATTTGGTCCTCTTGGTACTTCAGAAGCCGCCTTTTGAGAATATCAGGGAAATCTCTCTACATTTGCTTTCGCAGAAAGTAGCTTTCCTGGTGGCTATCACATCCGCTCAGTGGGTGTCTGAGTTGGCGGCTCTGTCTTGTAGGTTTCCTTATCTGGTCCTACATAAGGATAAGGCGGTCTTGCACCCGTCACCCTCTTTTTTGCTGAAGGTGGTTTCATCTTTCTACATCAATGAGGACATTGTCCTTCCTTTGCTATGCCCACGTCCATCTCACCCTAAGGAGGTTGCCTTGCACTCCCTGGATGTTGTTCGGGCTCTGCGGGTGTATCTGGCGACTACGGCCTCCTTTCGGAGGTCAGATGCTCTCTTTGTCGTGATGGATGGTCCACGCAAAGGTTTGGCAGCCTCATTGGCTACTATCTCACGTTGGATTAGACAGACGGTGACCTATGCTGTTCGGGGTTTGGAGCCTCCTTTTCCGGTCACAGCTCACTCTACCAGGGCGATTAGCACTTCCTGGGCTTTTCGGCAAGTGTGCAAAGTGGCTACTTGGTCCTTCTCAAAGTTTTACAAAGTTGATGTTTTACTGAGCTAGCAGAGCTGGGTGTGGGATTATCTGCCAGTTTGGACTGCCCCCTGGGGGGCTGTGTCTGTTATTGTTCTTTTTGCTTTTAGAACTGCCTGTTCTGCCTAGTAAACTCCTGAAGAGGGCAGCATAACCCACTTAGTCCTAAGAGTCGCTATGCCTGTCGACAAACTCAGAGAAAGGCATTTTACGGCAAGTCCAAAAAATCCAGTTTTTATGGCGAAGTCACATCAAAGTCGGACAAAAGTAGTGCAGGTACTGATGGCGGTATATCTGCTTTGGTGATGCCCACCTCACTCCCAAAAAGTATACTGTTGGGATGTAGTGATTTCCTAAATTCTTTTTACTTTGTATTGTGATCTGTTAGTGTAGTGTTAGTCAGCTTAGCTGTGTGCTGACTGTGCACTCTAAGTGTCCAGTGATTATTCTCAGTCACATGCTGTGTGAGTGTTCTCCAGCAAGGTGTGCTAGAGACTTATTACTGCACATTATAGATATTTAATACCTGGCCAATCAGCAGGCCTATGGAGCTTGCTGTGCATGCTGGGAGAGCTATTAAGCATCTAAGTCACTTTCTGCTCTTTCTCTTCCCCTCCAGGGATTTTCCCTGAGAGAATGTCTGTGTGATCCACTTATCTAGGCCTCTGGCCTTAGGGCCTAGAGGTATGGAGTGCTGAAGTATCTCCTGGCATGGGAAGTGTCCCTAAGCTGCTGGCTGAGATGAAGTGCTACTGGCCATTGGGGAAGCAAAGCTGCACTTGTCCTACCACAGGGAAGGTGAGTGACCAACTGTGCTGGGAAGAACCACATGAACCTTCCCACTACTGTCCTGCCTTGTTATCCTAAGACTGAGAATACACAGGAACTTCAGTTGACAAGGAGCCACATTTATGAGATGTATTTCATCCAGCAGAGTTCTGTGACATAAGGATTGATATTAGTGAGAAGACCATGTATGGGACCAGAGACTGTGTATTGTTAATGGAACCCTCAGGTATCCTGTGTTCCATCCACCCTCCTTCCCACTCTTCATGCATGTGCATTATTAAAACATCTAAAATGTATTCAAAGTGACTGGCGCCCTTAATCCACCACCACCCTGGAAACAGGACTTTCACCCCGAGAATGAATGTGTCTGGGACATTTATCACCAAGTAAGTGGGTCTGGGACATTCACATGTACCTACTGGACATCAGTAGAGCCAAATGTGCCAGGACGGGTTACCGATAGCGTTGCATTACCATTGCGCATGGAACAATTGTTTCTATCCTGGTCTTTCTTTGATTTGATCTTGAATAGCATTTGGCCCTTAGTACCCTTGAGGGACATATTTCTGCCTTATCTATTATTTTCCAGAAATCACTTGCATCACAGTCTTTATTCAAGACTCTTCATCAAGGAATTGCTCATGTACATCCCCCAACTCAATCTCCTGTGTCACCTTGGAATCTGAACCATATTCTTTTGGTACTTCAGAGACCCTCATTTGAGCCTATTAGAGATATTGTTTTGGCATAGGTAAGGCTGCCTTCCTTGTGGCCAATACATTTTTTAGGCATGTTTCTGAGCTAGCAGCCCTTTCTTGTAAGGCACCTTTTTTAGTATTATACAGGGACAATGTGGTCTTGAGACCAAGACCTTCCTTTCTCCCAAAGGTGGTCTCTCCCTTCCACCTCAATGAGGATAGTGTCCTTCCTTCCCTCTATTCTGCTCTTAAACACCCTAAGTAAATTTCCTTACACAACCTAGATGTTGTCAGGGTCTGCCTGACAGTCATGGCTACTATTTGCCAGACCGAGTCTCTTTTTTACATACATAGTTACATAGTCAGGTTGAAAAAAGACACAAGTCCATCTAGTTCAACCAAAAAATAAAAAAATTATATATAACCATACATGGACTGATACATTGATACATACATTTTTTCTCTGAGCCAGACCGTTTATCATCGGTACTGACAGTCCGTCTGGGACTGTTGTAGATCCAACACATTCCTTTAAATGAATCCCACAAATTCTCGTCTTATCTCCCTTCCTTCCTGTGATAGGAGTAACTCCACCTTCCCTCTCTGGTGGAAACCCTCTTTCCTTCCAGAACCAGAGTTCTGGTGTAACAGGGACATATTATGATTTTTTCCACGGAATGTTCTTTCCCGACGATCGAGTCTTTGTACGGATTTTTTACATAACCGGTGTTCCTTCCGTCGGAATGGATACGGTTT
>BLSH010431193.1:581626-594067 GCA_018402905.1 Glandirana rugosa
CAGTTTAGGTATCTTCAGGCCATCAGTCAAAGAGTCCAGAGCAGACGAGTCATATGACGGAATCGGTGCATGCAGAGCAACAAAGAAGTCTATGAATTCAGACATAATGCTGAAGGGCTCTTTCACTAGGTCACCCCCCTTCCGCCGAATAACCGCTATGCTCGTGATGGAGTGGAAATCTGCGACCAACATAGCGAGCAGTCTGCCATTTTTATCCCCCTCAGCAAACAAGGAGTTCGCTCTGTTGCTCGCTCATGTGTGCCAGATTTGTCTAATGTAGCGAAAGATGTCTCCTAGCCTCCAACAGCGCCTTAAATGAAGCATCCGTTGGGGAGCCTGTGAAGTCCCCCGCACACTCTTTGTCTTTTTCCTACAACAGGTTAACCTCCACCCCATGCTCCTTACGTGCTGCCTTAATAGCCAAAATACTCCCCCCCCCCCCCCCAATCACCACCTTTAAGGCATCCCAGATCACTGTATGCTCCGCTGATTGTTCGTTGGATTCCCAATATGAGGATATAGATTTCTGTAGGTGGGTCTGAATCTACTATGCTTCCATCTCCATAGCTCCGTCAGCCCAGTCACCTATACCCAGGAGCCAAGCTCGGTTGAGCCCCCCCTAGCCAGATTGGACGTGTCCAGCGCATCTAGAATAGCATTGAAATTGCTCATCACGATCAAGGGAAGCTGGGCATAAGGGGCCAGCTTAACAAACATGTCAAATAAAAGTTGCACCTGGAATGGTGGAGGCAGATAAACATTTACCAGCAGCAGTGTTTTATGACGGATATCAAGCACTACAGCAACATATTGTACCCCTGAGTCCATAATCACCTGATGGACAGTGCAAGGAACAGCCTTAATGATTAGAATTGATACTCCCCGAGCAAAATTAGAATATGTAGGGTGGAACACTCGTTGAATCCATGGGCGACGTAAAGCAAGTACCCTACTCCCATCTAGGTGAGTCTCCAGAAGCAGGATGACATGAGGCCTAACATGCTTTATGTATTGAAATACAGAAGCTCTCTTATACTTATTGTTCATGCTCCTTATGTTCCAGGAAAAAAATTTGATTGAATTAGCCATTTCATATAGTTCTGGTCAGATGTTGCCAGGAGAGCACAGGCGTCTTAAAGTGCATAGGAGACACACATTGAAACGTGATGCTGCCCTTCCAGTTATGACCAGTGCTACTTAGGAAAGGGAACCAGTGAGCTGAGTCAAAATTGTCCATCCCTGCCATTATACCAGAAACAATACTAAAAAAACAATAGAAAAGAAAAGTCTGGTATGCAGCTTTCTCCCGAACAAAAACAAAAAAATAGAACATTGGAGGTTCAACCGAAAGTCCCAAAAGTTTGACAGTTGTTACAGTTGTCCTGGGTATTTTTTGGTAGCCCTTTTCTCAGGCATGAAAGAGCTGGTTAGGATATGAGATCATGGTGTCACTAGACAAAACTGTGGAAAACTGGTGCCCTCTAGTGTTATCTTGAGGTATTACCTAGCATTATGCCATAGAGAATATGAAAACATATGAACCAAATAGTATGTAAAAGCGCAGGTACAAGGCACAACAGGTGCAACAAACTTACCATTATTTAGTAGCTAGATTGCGGTCAAATATGTCCAGGTTAGCAGACCATAGGCGAGGTTAAGGCTCCCTATCCAGCCAGTCACAAGCTTCTTGTGCTTTGTCAAAAAATTTCACAATGCCTTTGTATTGCACACAGAGCCTACTGGGATACAGCATACTGTACTGAATATCCTTCGCTCTCAGTAGTCTCCTGATGTCATTGAAGGAACTGCATTTTCTTTGTGTTTCAGTGGAAAAATCAGGAAAAAGCATGACGTGTATTTTTTGAATTGAGTTTAATACCTTTTCATGTGGTATTTACTGAGCAGTTTGTGGTAAATACCGCAAACGGTCTAGTGAATGGACAGTTTCAGAATCACATGCAATATTTAGGCAAAATGTGACCTGATACCTAAATATCATGCAAGTTCATTCTGTGAATGGAGCTCAATATGGGTTATGCAGTAATTGGACATGCTATATTTTTCCCACAAACAATATAGCTATACTTTTCCCACAAAAAAGGTGACTGTATTGAAATATAAGTATATTAGATAAATTATGTAAAGCGAACCGCAAATTATGAGTTGTGATAATTATAGATAACAGGAATAACATACTTACTGATGGCCAAGAGTGAAATATGCTAGGTTCTGAGAATTTAGCACATTGTGTACTGGGTGAATCAGTTTGCTTAGTTTGATTCATGGATTGTTTTGCTCCTGTTAGATATGAGAGTATGTAAAGAGGCAGCTATGTGCCACCAATGGTAAAGGAATTTGAACAGATTTTTTTTTTTATAGAAGTACAGATAGAAATTTTGAAAGCAGATGCATATTTTTCGGAATTATTATTATAATTATTTTTATTATACAGGATTTATATCGTACAAACAGTTTGTGCAACACTTTACAACATGAGGGCAGAACGTACACTTACAATACATTTTAATACTGGATACTCAGATGGCCCTACTCATTAGAGCTTACAATCTAATCGGGAGGGTCAAGTGATACAAAAGGTAATAGCTGTGGGGAATGAGCTGAAAATAATAGTACAGTTATTAGGTAGGGGCATTCTCTATTCAAATGTTCCAATTTAAGCATATAATTGTGCTTTGAGGGCACATCAGTTTGTGGGGTTAAATCGGAACTCCACCCAAAAGGGGAAGCTCCGCTTGTCTGCCTCCCCTTACCTCCGCTGCCACATTTGACACCTTTTGGAGGGGTAGGGGGGAACGGGTATCTGGTTTTGACAGGTACCTGCTCCCACTTCCGGCTCAGTTTGCCACATCAAACTGAGCCGGAAGTTGTGGCCCCTCCTCCTTCCCCTGCAGCCGACCCATTAACAAACTGCAGCGAGCTTCACTCATGCACAATAGTAAACTGGCTGTGAAGCCACAAGGCCGGTTTCTTTTAGTCTAGATGGCGGTGCGAGTATCCGATAGCTGATTGAAAAGTCGGCTTGGGTGAAGACACCGCTGGATTAATGGACAGGTAAGTGCCCTAATATGAAAAGTCAGCTGCTGAGAGTTTGTAAACAGTAGAGATTAGCTCCTAAATTTTGCTTCGGTATTGCAAGGCATTTCCAAAGATGTAGAATGGGAAAAGGTTAAGCCAGAACAAAAAGTTGTTAGAAGTGTTTCATTTAAAGATATTTGAACAGTGACTTCAAAAAATTGAATGCCAATAACATATGCTACTGTACAAAATGTCTTTCAATTAATCTGAATGGAGCTAAAAAATTAATCTTTTAAGAAATTTTTTTAAGAAAGTTCTTTAAAAAATTAAAATTAAAATTAAAATGTGGTGGAGCTTGACCACAAGATCAACTAGCAGACAGCCCCAAACAACAGGCATGGGTTTAAAGAGTTATAACAACAATCACTGGACATGGCATTACAATACAGTAGGCAAAAGCAATGCAATCCACCAGCAATTATGGAGCAATGTTTGTAGGGATCATATTTTGTGTTGTGTAGGACACATTCAAATGTTAGGTCCGATGAACTAAAGTCTTGAATCTAAGCCTTGGCAACATGTCAAAGTAGTATTGTAGCACATGTTGCCAGTTCTAATATGGAGCTGGGCGTTCTCAGCAGATCCTTGGATGGCTATGGAGTAGGAGGTAGGAGCCTGGTGTGGTTGAGGCGAGTCCTGCTGTGTCAGGTGCACAGGGGATGCAGAGTTCCAGTGCAGTAGCAGCAGAGTGCATACAAAAATGTGCTACCAGCATGGCATCACTTTCCAGATCTTTATAAATAGGCTTGCAAAGTGGTATATCTGGTGACTCGGGGGGGGGGGGGGATTCATGATGTAATGGGTAAACTAAAATATAAGGGGTCACTCTGGAGGCTTTCATGTAAGGGAGAACTCGGGGAACTCTGATGTAAGGGGGAACTCTGGGAACTCTGATGTAAGGGGAGACATTGAAGAGTCTGTAAGGGGAGACACTGGGGTCTGATGAAAGAGGGGACACTTGGAAATCTGATGTAAGGGGAGAACTCATGATATAGAGGGGAACTCTGGGGGCTGTCATGTAAGGGGAGACCCTGAGGGTCTCATTATGTAAGGGGGCACACTGTGGACTCTCATGTAAGGGGAACTCCTGGGACTCTGATCTAAGGTGGATCTCTAGGTACTCTGATGTAAAGGGGGCTCACAAAAATAACAGCAACTGTTGAGACAATAAACACTTTGGTCAGAACTATGTATCATACTGTAAAGCATAATGTAAAGGGTGCAGGGGTTAGAGTCTAGATAATTGTTCAGGCAAGGACGCGTACAACAAAATATAAATGCATAATTGTAGATGATATTCAGCAGTCCACCAGAACTTTATATCAGTCAAATCTATAACTAACATCATTAATATGCCACATCAACGTATTTAGTACAACAACAACACTGACAAAGAGCTATCTTCTTCGTGCCTAATTCAAATATGGCCTTATCTGTGAGGGTGTGACCAGTCGCACACAAGTGTGTACCATTATGTTAATGTTGATAGTATTAAATGTGCCTGCTTTAAAGGATAAGTTCACCGTTAATAAAATGTTACAGGTTACACCCTTATTGAGGATGTAACATATTACTAATGCAGCCCCGCCTCATCAGCACCTGTGTAGTTCACAAACATTTCCTACAGAGTAAGTATGGGCAGACCGCTTTTAGGAGTCTGCAGGAGCACGACACTGCACACATACTTGACAGGCTGCATGTTAAAAATAAAAAAAAAAATAAAAAGCACATTTTTTACGTGCAAAATCATGTGCATTTATTATTATTATTTTTATTTATTTTTTTTTACAAAAGGTGAACTTAACCTTTAAAGCGGTAGTAAACCCGCCTGAAAAAAAAAGAATCCTGCAAGACAATAGCATAATATGTTAGTATGCATTGCATACTAACATATTATGAAATACTTCCCTTAGAACGAGGCCCCCGATGCCCGAGTCGGTCAGCGCTAAGGACGCTGACATGATGGTCCTCTTCTTTCTTCCGGGTACACAGCTCCGGCGCTGTGAGTGGCCAGAACCGCGTGACGTCACTCCCGCGCATGCGCGCAGGAGCTCTTCCTTCCAGCAGCCAGCTCTGATTTTCCGGCAGCCTCCGCCGGATCGTCAGAGCGCATGCGCTGCTAATGTCAGCGGCTGCATGCAGGGCGAATATCTCCTAAACCATGTAGGTTTAGGAGATATTCATTTTACCTACAGGTAAGCCTTATTATGGGCTTACCTGTAGGTAAAAACAGTAGTGGGGGGTTTACTACCGCTTTAAATATTCATGGCCTGGGCCCGGGTGGAGGTTCAGTAAAGACCCCAAATTCTGATTTTAGTTTTGGATTGATTAGCAGCACTACTAGTAAGCCTTACATACTGTAATAGAAAATCATTGAACCTCAATGTTCTTGTGCTAGTATAGTTGCATAATTATATGCTAAAATATGGCTTTCATATGATTATACACTTATTTACAGAATCGTTTCATTCGCTCATTCTACCCATTATCAGTTGCTTACGGTATATCACCAGGGCAAAATTGTTACATTCTTTGCAATCTATTTTCTGTTAGGCACTTTTAACAAAACACTCAGATGCTTAACAAGATGTAATCAACATTTTTCTTTTGAAGCCACAAGATTAAGATGACTGACAGAATGAAAAGAGAAGGAATTATGAAAATGCTCTTGCATTCACAGGGATATGAAGTCACAGATTCATCAACTTGAAAGAAGTAAAAAAAAAAAAAAAAATCCAAATAGCAAAGCTGAAATTCTTCAGTTTTGCATAAATGTAAAAGATTTCTTTGAAAAAGTTGCATAAATTTTCAGCAATAAGAACAATAGAGAGAATGCTAATGTTGCTCATTTTTTTTTATGTGGACAGACACACAAGTTAAATTTGTGTTTTGTTTTCACATTTCTGGATATATTGATAAAGTGCAAACTTCCTATACAGTATGTTAAATATATGCAGTAGGTAAAGTAAAATAAGTATTGAACACGTCACCATTTTTCTAGGTAAATATATATCTAGCTACTGACCTGCAATGTTCACCACATGTTAGTAACAACCGATGCAATCAATGTATACAAAGAAACCAACACAAATATGTTCAGAAATGTAAGTTTGTCCAATAAAATGGAATGACACAGGGAAAAAGTATTGAACTTGCTAACTAAAATGTATTTAATACTTTGTACAAAATCTTTTGCTGGTAATGACAGCTTGAAGATGCCTCCTGTATAGAGAAACTAGTCGCATGCATTGCTTAGGTGCGATTTTGGTCCTTTCTTCCACACAGTCAGTCTTCAAATATTGAAGGTTCTGTGGGCCTCTTCTATGAAGTCTGATCTTTAGTTCTTTCCATAGATTTTCTATTGGATTCAAGTGAGGTGATTGGCTGGACCATTTTAGCAGCTTTATTTTATTTCTTTGAAACCAGTTGAGAGTTTCCTTGGCTTTGTGTTTAGGATCATTGTCTTTCTGAAATGTCCATTCTCATTTTATCTTCATCTTCCTGGTAGGTGGCAGCAGATTTTTATCATGAATGTCTTGATACATTTTTCCACATATCCTTCCTTCAACAACATGAAGTTTGCTAGTACTGTATTCTAAAAAAACAGCCCCACACTATGATGTTCCCACCTCCAAACTTCACTGTTGGTATGGTGGGGTGATATGCATTGCCATTTGACTTCCAAATATGGTATGTATTATGGCATCCAAAGTGTTCAATTTTGGTCTCATCTGACTAGACTATAATCTCCCAGTGTTCACAGGCTTGTCTAAATGTTTGCAGCAAACTTTAAACAAGCTTCAACATGCTTTTTCTTGCGATGAAGTCTTGCGTGGTGAGCGTACATACAGACCATGGCAGTGGAATGCATTACTTATTGTTTTCTTTGAAACAACTGTACCTTCTATTTCCAGGTCTTTCTGAAGCTCTTTACAAATGGTCCTTGGCTCTTGGGCAACTCTTCTGATAATTGTTTTCACTCCTTTGTCAGAAATCTTGTGAGGAGTACCTGGTTGTGGCTGGTTTAAGGTGAAATGATGTTCTTTATACTTCTGGATTATGGCCCCAACAGTGCTCACTGAAGCATTCAGAAGTTTAGAAATCCTTCTGTAACCAATGCCATCAGTATGTTTTGCAGCAATAAGGTTGTAAAGGACTTGAGAGAGCTCTTCCCTTTTAACCATCATGAGATGTTTCTTGTGTGATACCTTGGTAGTGAGCCCCCTTTTTTATGAGGGGTGTAAATACAGAGTGATACGTATGCCAAAATAGGAATTACATAGAGAGGATTGAGACTTGGAACATGATGAAACATGACTAGATAAATGGTCAAACATAATGACATATTTATTTTATCATAAAAACAAATAGCATAGCACATTAATGAATGAGTATTAGTGTTTCAGTGTAAATTGATTCCTTATGTTGGTGTGGTTAAAATGTTATAATCTTTAACAGACCTTACATGCTAAAAAGTAGCATAACATCCCTGTTAATCCGCATCATATGTACCCTGCAATTAGTGGCGGACATAGAGTAACAATCAGATGGGCAATTAACATAGGTATTAGCACAGCCTGCACACTTTCAATGTCAAAGAAATATTTTGTGCACACTTACCGTAGTTGTGGAACATCATATCCTGTGCATCTCTCAATTCAGCACACTTCATACTACAGAACACAACATGCATCATACCTGTCATAATCTCCAGCCACTATACTATGTGTGGCTATTGTCTCTGTAATTTGTACTGAAGGATAAAAAAACTGCCACATCTCTAGAATGTTTTAGAGGGTTTATAACTTTTTTGGACTCTGTTTTAACATTTATTAGACTTTTATTTCAATACAGTGTGATATTACACAAAAAGATCACAAGCTATAGTACAAAATGTTTTTTTACTGGCCATTTGGTACAAAATTAAAGTATAACTAAAGGCAAAACTTTTTTTTAGGTGTGGATTGAGTGGAGAGGGATTAGAACACCTGCCTGTTCTTATTGCTGTCCCCATTAGGGAGATGCACCCTCTTCCTTGGTCCTGTTTACCATTATTATTGAAAGTGAAAGTAAAAGAAATCTCAAATTTTGAGTTGTCCCCAGAAAAGTAATAGAGGGGGAAATCTTCAAATGGGGACACTATTTCTGGTGACCTTTGGGTACCCAAGAGATTCCTTTAATTTGCAGAGATTCCCCATCACTTCCTGTTTGGCTATGGGACAGGAAGTAAAGGTAAATCTTCCCAACGGGACAAAGATGGCAAAAATAAACCTTACATGGGTTATAACTCTCCCTTACTCTATCCAAAATGAAAAAAAAAAGTTTTGGCTATAGTTCTACTTTAAAGGCTTTAACTTTATTTTTTAAGTGTGAACTTTGCTATAGCTTTTAGATCAGTTGCACCGATCATTTCAGGCCTATTACCACTGAAAAAATCAGTTGTACAGTCAAAATTACTGTCCGACCCCAGCTTGTCCACGACCACTCTTCTGCCTGATCCCTTCTGTACCTCGCTGCCTGCCTGTTGACGAACCCTGCCTGTGCTTGACCATCCATCCGCCTGCTCCTTCTGTGCTGCATTACCTGAACGTTACCGACCCGACCTGTAACACTACTCTACCATCTCTGCACGAGCCTTGCTGAAGCCTACTCTGCTAGTACCTGCTACCAGCCAAGCCCTCGTGCCATCCCCCAGCCTCCTTTTCCCACCTTCAGGGGCTCCCGAATCGTGATAGTAAGAGAGGTGGCTCCCCGCACAAACCAGACTCTACCGCCAGGATTGTGACAATTACCTTTTTTCAAGTATGTCAGATTGGGCAGCTGCTGATATAATTAAGGCAAGATAAATGTAAAATTAAAAAAAAAATCAATGATACATTCAAAATATTTGATTCTGGAATATGGTGTTGCTGTAGCTGTCCATGAGATTCCTACTGTCCTGTAACACCACATACAGCTTAAAGGCATCTCCTAAATATCACCATTGAGGATGCATGAAAAAGAGGACAGACTGAACAATATTGTATAACATTTTATTTTATTGATATATGTGCCCCATGGCAGTGCCCAATACATTTGTTTGACAATTAGCACTGAAAAAAATGGGCATTATTAATTTTCAATATACACACATTGCTAAACCAAAACAACAACTTAATGAGGTACAGAAAAAAAATATTTTGAAATGTAAATATCGTCCACACTTATTGTTAGAGGAAAAATTACAAAAGCATGTAGAGAACCACAAAGAAGCAATAAAAAAGAAATTGGAAGTTCATCAGGGACTTTACTCAGGATAGAGTCTATGCATGGTTTCAAAAAAATGGGGTTCAGGTTATATAACTAATACCAATTCTTGGAAACCTCTCATGACTCTGACTGCTCAGAGGAGGGTGACCGTGATAAGAGGCAAAGTAACTCCTCGGATAACCCCTAGAACAGAGACCACCACTCAACAGAGGTAGGGGTTGGAGAGGAAGATTTACTAGTGGGAACAAATCATATCATTTTGCATTAAAGATTTTTTTATCAAGAGCAATGGGTCTACACTGGGTCCAAGAAGGGCAGACAAAGTATCAGGTGTTATTGAGTAAAGAAGGGGGGAATAGTGGGACGTGAGGGGGATGATGACATATTGAAAATTTTCTACCAGTCATCTGTACAACTTAGCCCACATTGGGGTCCTTAAGAAAGGCTTGTCATTTCTTCCTTCTGCTTTCACTAGGAAACTAGTGTTCATAAAGGAATATGCATTTAAGGATAATACATCTTTCCTTTCCTTCATAAAAGCTATAGAGAGCGTAAGACTCTTAGGGGTTTATTCACTGGTGAGTGCCAAATCTGGTGCAGCTCTGCATAGGAACCAGCTCCAGTTTTTTTTTTGTCAAAGCTTAAGTGAACAAGCTGAAGTTCGAAGCTGATTGGCTACCATGCACAGTTGCACCAAATTTTGCACTCTCCAGTTTCAGTAAATCAACCCCTTCGAGTTTTTACAAAGTGAAATTGATGGTGATACATCAGAAGAAGCAAAGCATCTACTGTAACCTTACATTCAAAGAAAGAGCAGTCCTTCAAGAACTGGGTTCTACAAAGGATTTGATAAAACTAGCTGATAAGAGGGAGAATGTAGTAATAGTCCCATTATCTGAAAATGTGTTTAGATATACAAAGTAGTTAAAAAAATGTGAAACCCTGGTAAGGATCCTACAAGTGACTACTTAGAAGAACTGAAACATACTCTGAAGGGCACTCTAGAGAATGTGTTTCTGTCTAAGGGCCGGTCTGGTCCTACTTGGGCACAATTTAATTTACATTGATTTGAATTGAAGTTGGGATCATCATCTTAACTTATCTGACTTGTGGCATACGACTTGTGCTGTTAGGATCTTGAGAGGGAACCCTATGCCAAAATCGAAAAAAAAAATGATGTGAGGTCCCCCACAAGATCCATACCAGGCCCTTTTAGTCTGGTATGGATCTTGAGGGAGAACCTACATCAAAAGGGGGGATCTGCATCATGTTGATGGAGACAAGGGCATTTTCCCGACAACCCTGGGTGGTGGTTGTGGTGGTCTGTGGGCAAGGGGCTTATTGAATCAACAAGTGGGCCCCCAGATTTTGCCCCCCCCTATGTGAATGAGTATGGGTTACATTGTACCCCTACCCATTTTCCCCCCAAAAAAGTGTGGTGTTACAAAAAGCAAGATAAAATGAAGAATGTCCCCTGTCGCAGCTCCGTGTCTTCTTCCGTTCTTCTACCTCCGCTTCTTCTCCCGGTTCTTCTCCCTCTACTGACTTCTTCCTCTTTCGACCCGGTCTTCCTTCCTCCTCCGTGACACGAGGGGCAGGGTCTCCATATGACATCCCCAGATGGCCACACCCCACTGGCATCTCAAGGGTGTGGCTATTGTGGCTACAGCCCCGAATGTAATGTTCTTAGCCCACGGTGTCTTGCGGCAGCCAGCGGGTGCATCTTTATTAAGAAAAAAAGGCCACTCAGCAGCGGTGGTAGCCACATTTAACTATCTGTGTGATGCGGCGCCACCCACTGCACAGTTGCCTACTACCTTCAGGCAGTGCTGACAGTGAGGAGTGATATGCCGTGGGCAGGGAGGGAGGGAGGGAGCTGTGCTCTGTATCTTGCTCTGTTTGCATCGTACTGACCCCTCCCTCCTCAGTCCATCCAGTCCATCCAGCTTACAGTTGACAACACCATGTGGGATGCACGAGAGAAGAGGGCTGGCTGGGGTCAGCACAAGCACAGTTAGATCTGCGACTGAGGAGTACAAAATCCTTAGTAATGTGCCCCCCGAAGCCCCCAGTGACATGTGCTCCTGAGTGACAGCATGCACACCGAGCTCTCCGAGGAATCTTCCTCCCCCCTCGTCCCCGATGTTCTTATGTACAAGGACAGGAGAAGGGGGGACATTGCACTGCTGCGAGCCACGCTTAAGGTCTGTCACTGACTGTGTAAAGTTATGGATGGATACAGAGTAGGGGAACAGAGTAGCCATGAAGGGGGGGCAGGTAACAGGAATGCACAGCACACATGGTAGAGTGATGACAGAGTGGGGGGTAAGAGTCCTCATCCCAGGGTCCCCCTCTGTTTCCCCATCCCAGAGCCCCCCTCTATGTCCTCATTCCAGGGTCCCCCTCTGTGTCCCCATTCCAGGGACCCCCTCTATCTCCTCATCCCAGGGTCCCCCTCTGTGTCCCCATCCCAGGGCCCCCCCTCTGTGTCCCCATCTCGGGGCCCCCTCTGTGTCCCCATTACAGGGTCCCCCTCTGTGTTCTCATACCAGGGTCCCCTCTGTATCCCCATCCCAGGGTCCCATTCTGTGTCCCCATTCCAGGGTCCCCCTCGGTCTCCTCATCCCAGCGTCCCCCTCTGTGTCCTCATCCCATGGTCTCCCTCTGTGTCCTCATCCCAGGATCCCCCTCTGTGTCCCCATCGCAGGGTCCCCCTCTGTCCTCAACCCAGGGTCCCCCTGTGTCCTCATCCCGCAATCCCCTTCTGTGTCCTCATCCCAGGGTCCCCCTCTGTGTCCTCATCCCAGGGTCCCCCTCTGTGCCTCATCCCAGGGTTTCCCTATGTGTCCCCATCCCAGGGTCCCCTTCTGTCTCCTCATCCCAGGGCCCGCCTCTGTGTCCCCGTTCCAGGGTCCCCCTCTGTCTCCTCATCCCAGTGTCCCCCTCTGTGTCCGACCTTGCCCCTGTGTCTCCGCCCGGGACCCTACTCCTCTGTCTTCCCCTGGGACCCTACCCCTGTGTATCCCTTTGGGACCCTACTCCGTGTCTCCCCCTGGGACCCTACTCCTGTGTCTCCCCCTGGGACCCTACTCCTGT
>BLSH010431193.1:610323-627963 GCA_018402905.1 Glandirana rugosa
TTTCCACTTTTCATAAGGTCGCGACGACTAGAAGACGACGGAGAAACGTCGGTGAAGGACGGATGTACACACAGGGGGTGTCACTGAAAAGTAACGCACATGTAGGCAGGAAGTGGCTGCAAAGAGGCAGCAGAAGATCAGCAGCGCTGGAATACTTTTCACCTTTTCTTTTGTATTTTATTTACAATGTCACTAAGGCTTTGTTTAGATGTGCAAGTTGGGTGGTAATAATGTGCAGTAGAGACATGTTTTTGCCACCTTTAAGCTCCATTAGGCAGGAGATGAGGGAGTTTTACATGCCGCAGTCACGATGCATTCGGCATAATAAGGAGTTTCCCCATAACAGATTTTTTAGTGTCACTCTTTCTGGCCAGCCTATAACCCTGATGTAATGGTGGAGTTATTGACTGGCTGCTCTGCTGTGAGTAAGTTAGGGTTAGGGGGGCGCAAATTACTTGTCTTACCCCTGGCGCTGACAACCCCACACTACGCTATAAAAAACTGGCTCCTAACTTTTTCAGCCGGCTCCTAGATTCAAGGCAAATTTGTCAAGCCCTGTATTAGAGCGTGGGAGTTTTCAACGAGACTGGCATCTCCTAGTTTTACGGGGGTCACCCCTTCGGCGCCTTTGTGGATGAACCCCAATCCTCCCGCACTCAATCCATCCAAGATCCCCGAATCTGGGCTTGCAGAGGTATCAAGAAGGTGGGAGACATACCCATGGATGGAGAACTGTTGACCTTTGACCAGCTGAAGGCTAGACATGACCTTCCGAACGTATCCCTGTTTCGCTTCCTCCAGTTGTGCCACGCTTTTCAGGTGCAGTTCAGGGGATTTTCAGGCGCAGTTCAGGGGAAGTAGGGTTGAAATTCTTCCCTCTTCACTGGAGAATCTTTTGTCAAGTGAAGAGCTACCCAAAACGCTGTCCTCAACCTACAAACAACTATTTAAGACAACACCCAAAGCGTTAGACAGCTGTAGAACTAGGTGGCAAACGGCAGTTCTAGATATCAAAGGGGAAGATTGGGAGGATATGTGGGATCACCCATTCCAGCATTTAGTCTCAGTTAGAGATAAACTTATACATTTTAAGTTCCTTCACAGGATTTATTGTACCCTGGCTAGGTTGGCACGGATTTTCCCACCCTCCGATGCTGCCAGTCGGCGATGCACCCACTCCCCAGCTGAGGTGGAACATACCTTCTGGAACTGCCCACTGATCCAGGAGTTCTGGAGGGATGTCTCCACTTGCGTTTCTGAAGTCCTTCATATCCCGATTCTATTATACCAAAGGGTATATCTCCTGGGTTTGGTGGAAGAGGTGGTTTCTTCTCGAGCACATAGAACATTCCTTAATATAGCCTTCTTTAATGGTAGGAAGGCGATTATTCTTCAGTGGAAAAAAGTCCAAGCCCCTTCGATCCTATACTGGAAGGGTTTGATTAATAACGTTATGCCACTATACAAGGCAACCTATATGTCCAGGGGATGCCCGAAAAAAAATTATAAGGTATGGCAGCCGTGGCTTGACTCATCGTCCACAGTGGGTTAACTAGGTAGCCCAAGTGGGAAATCAAAGGCCATGTGAGATTGTCTGTGCATTATTATTATTATACAGTATTTATATAGCACCGACAGTTTGCACATCGCTTTACAATATTAGGGCAGACAATACAATACAATTCAATACAGGAGGAATCAGAGGGCCCTGCTCGGTAGAGCTTACAATCTAGGAGGGAGGGTTAAATGATACAAGAGGGCAATAACTGTGGGGGATGGGTTGATTGAGAATAAAAAGTGCAGTTGTTAGGTGGCGGCAGGATAGGCTTCCCTGAAGAGAAAAGTTTTCAGGGACCACCTAAAGGTGGATAGATTTGGGGATAGTCTGACAGCTTGGGGTAGGGAGTTCCAGAGGATGGGAGCTGCTCAGGAGAAGTCTTGGAGGCAAGTATGAGAGGAGGTGATGAGGGAGCTGGAGAGCAGGAGGTCTTGAGAGGAGTGAAGAGGACGATTAGGTTGGTATTTTGAGACTAGGCTGGTGATGTAGCTGGGAGCAGAGTTGTGGATGGCTTTGTAGCTCATTGTTAGTATTTTGAACTTAATTTGTTGGGCGAGTGGCAGCCAATGGAGGTATTGGCAGAGAGGGGTGGCAGACGCTGAACGGTTTGTAAGGTGGATGAGTCTGGCAGCGGCATTGATGATGGACCGAAGGGGGGATAGTCTATTTAAAGGTAGGCCAGTGAGGAGGGAGTTGCAGTAGTCGAGGCGAGAGATGACCAGGGAGTGAATCAGGAGCTTTGTGGTTTCATTGGTTAGGAAAGAACGTATTTTAGAGATGTTGCGGAGATTGAGGCGACAAGCCTTAGAAAGTGATTGGATGTGGGGCCAAAAGGAGAGTTCTGAATTCAGGATAACACCAAGCACCCTAACAGGTGGGGATGGGTAGATGGTTGTGCCATTGCTCTTGACAGAGAAGTCAGGGGAAATGGCATTTGGGGGAGGAAATATTATGAGTTCGGTTTTGGACAAGTTGAGTTTGAGGCAGTGGTGTGACATCCAGGCAGATATGTCTCTTAATAAGTTAGTGATGCGTGAGGAGACTGATGGAGTGAGTTGGGGGGTGGAGAGGTAGATTTGGGTATCATCAGCGTAGAAATGATATTGAAAGCCGTGGGAGGCTATCAGCCGGCCCAGGGAAGAGGTGTATATTGAAAATAAGAGAGGTCCAAGAACAGAACCTTGAGGGACCCCGACAGAGAAAGGAAGAGGAGAGGAGGAGGTAGAATTGTACGTGACACTGAAGGTGCAATGGGATAGGTAGGATGAGAGCCACTGAAGAGCACAGTCACGGAGACCAAGGGAGTAAAGTTTTTTTGAGGAGGAGGGGGTGGTCGACAGTATCAAAGGCAGCCGAAAGGTACAGGAGCAGGAGTACAGAATAGTGTCCATTGGTTTTAGCGGTTAGTAGTTAATTTGTGAGTTTAAGAAGGGCAGTTTCTGTGGAGTGTTGAGGACGGAATCCAGATTGGAGGGGGTCAAGAACGTTATTCTTAACAAGGTGGTCACTCAGTTGGTTGTAGACCAGGCGTTCGAGGAGTTTGGAGGAAAATGGGAGCAAGGAGATAGGGCGTAGATTGTTAAGATCAGTAGGGTCCAGGGATGGCTTTTTGAGTATGGGGGTGACCAATGCATGTTTTAGGGCATTGGAGAAGATGCCAGAAGAGAGGGAGAGATTGAAGATGTGAGTTAGAGAGTGCAGGATAGAGTCAGAGGGTGAGCATAGTATTTTAGAGGGAATAGGGTCCAATGGACAGGTGGTTAGGTGGGCGTTAGAAAGGAGTTTAGCAACCTCGTTTATAGTAGCAGGTTTGAATAAGGATAGTGTCGATTGTGCTTGTTGACATGGGGTGTTAACTGGAGAACATGCCTGTAGAGTGGAGATTTCATCACGAATTGTATCAATCTTGCTTTTGGAGTGGTTAGCAACCTCCTGGGCAGTGAGTGTGTTAGTGGGCGGAAGTGGGGAGGGGGGAACGCAGTAGGGAGTTGAAGGTAGAGAACAGTTGACGGGGACTGGATGAGAAGGTGTTAATAAGAGTGGTAAAATAGGTCTGCTTCGCAGTGTGGAGGCCAGAATTGTATTTATGGAGGGCAAATTTGTATTGGTTGAAGTCTTTGAGAGACTTTGTCTTGTGCCACCGACGCTCAAGGGCGCGGCTACGCTTTTTGAGGTTTCTGGTGTCGTCTGTTTGCCAGGGTTGAAGGGGTCGAGGCCTGATTTTGTGTGCGGTAAGGGGAGCTAGCTTGTCCAGGGTGGAGGATAGGGATTTATTGTAGATGGTAGTGGCATGGTTGGGGCAGGACAGGGGTGAGATTTTTTCATAGAGGTGGTCAGTAGCAGAATAGAGAAGAGAAGTGTTGAGTTGGCGAAGGTTTCTACGGGTGACGATTTGGTGATTAGAGGGAAAGGTGGTGCAAGACAGGGAGAGAGAGAAACTAATAAGGTGGTGGTCAGAGAGGGGAAAAGGATTGTTGGAGAAGTTGCATGGAGTGCATAGATAGGAGAAGACAAGGTCGAGGGTGTTTCCATCAGTGTGAGTAGAAGCCTGTACCCATTGGTTCAGGTCAAATGAGGAAGTTAGACTAAGAAGTTTAGAAGTAGCAGTAGTGTTTGTGTTAACCGGGATGTTGAAGTCGCCAAGAAGGATAGTGGGAATTTCAGAAGAGAGAAAGTAGGGTAGCCAGGCAGAAAATTCATCAAGGAAAGCTGACAGTGGTCCAGGAGGCCGATAGATCACAGCAATTCTTAGGGAGGTTGGAGAGAATAGACGTATACAGTGGGCTTCAAATGATGAGAGTGACAGAGAGGGAGGAGAGTGAATAACCTGGAAGGTGCTCTGTGTGGATAGGAGGAATCCCACTCCATCTCCCTTGCGTCCATTAGGCCTAGGGGAGTGAGTCCAGAGAAGGCCACCATGGGAGAGGGAAGCAGGAGAAGGAGAATCAAATTCGTGAAGCCAGGTTTCGGTGATCGCAAGAAGATTAAAGGAATTGTGCATGCTGTCTTCAGGGGCCCCCCGGGGTGTCGTAAGGCTCCTGACGACAAATGCTGATGTAGTTCAGATGGTCTAATCCTACTCCTCTAGACGAATCTGGTTTCTTGGAGGTTAAGAGGGGGGCCTTTTCAACTTACCCTGGGTGTTTTCATGTACCAAGGGACTGGTGGGTCCAAGCTGCAGCGGTGGGGCAGGGGTGGGAGGGGGGTTCTAGGGTTTCAGGGTTAATTTTTGTTTTCTTGTTCATGGGTTGGGGTCGGTGGTAGTTAGCTGACCAATGTTAGTTAGATTGGCGGCCCTGCGTGGTCGAGCAAGGTGACCTGAGCTTGACACCGGGTCATCCATGTATATGTTATTATTTGCCTTTTCAGAAATCAATAAACAGAATTAATAAAAAACAAAGAAATGGCTTCACCAGAAGAAGATTAAAGTTTTGGAATGGCCCAACCAGAGCCCAGACCTGAATCTGATTGAAAAATCTGTGGGGTGGTCTGAAGAGGGCTGTGCACAGGAGATGTCCTCGCAATCTGACAGATTTGTAGTGTTTATGCAAAGAACAGTGGGCAAATATTGCCAAGTCAAGATGTGCCATGCTGATAGACTCATACCCAAAACGACTTTGCTCTAATAAAATCAAAAGGTGCTTCAACAAAGTATTCGTTTAAGGGTGTGCACACTTATGCAAACACATTATTTTAGTTTTTTATTTTTACTTCCCTCCACCTAAAAGATTTCACTCTGTTGTTCAACTGAGTTGTACAGTTTATAGGTCACATTATAGGTGGAAAAAATTCAGAAATTATTTTTCTTTGTCTCTTTGTTTTTACATTACAGAAACCTGACATTTTAACATGGGTCTTGTACACTTTTTATTTCCACTGTACATGATTTTTTACCCAAAAATTCAAAAACATTTTAGTCCATAGTAAATTGGGCAAAATTAATATGATACACAGATCTGCATTGCTATCAGATAGGCTAAAGGGTTCTGACCAGTGTTATCACTGTGAACAAGACTTGTCCCGAAACGCATCAACTGTCATTTTAACTTGGTTATGACTCATAGATGGAATTTCCAATAGTGCCAGGTTCCACTACTCAAGATACAGTTTTTGGATGTAGCTAGGACATCCTGAGCCCTGGAGCACCAGGATTTGGGTGTGCCGTTTTTCAAACTCTTCACAGTCGGGCTTCACAGATCAGAGTGGTGTTTCTTTCATGCTTGCTAAAGGGTTCTGATCAGTGTCATTGTAAAGCCTCTTCATTTGTACCAATAATGAAGGAATTTATCCATCCTAAAACAGGAGAGAATTTGACAATCAACTATAGCTCAAGCAGAGTCATTTATGGGGTCAGCTGTCCATGTCTCCTACTATATGTGGGCAAAACCATTTGCTAGTTCAGAAGGCAATTTTTAGAGCATGTGAATGATGTGACCTTGAAAAAAAAGAGACCAGTGCCAGGCACAAAACATCAGGGCACTTCATATTGTTTAAAGTTGTGGGTAGTGCAGGAAATGAAACTTGGTCCAAGGAAAGGATACCTAGACAAGATGCTATTCAAAGCAGAAGTGAAATAGATTTTTTGATTGGACTCAAGGGCACCCTATGGTCTGAATGAGGGCTTTACCTTTCTGCCTTTTGTGCATAATTAGGATTATCATGATTATTTTATTGACCTATTATGGTTGTTTAGTTTCCAATTGGCCTGCAGATATTTTTAGCATATGTAAAGAGCTGACATCTTTAGGAGAATGCATCCATCTAGGTGAAAAATAGAAAGGTAGTGGCAGCATGCCCCATAAAAGATTATATAATTTTGAGTTCATAATCATTTGCTTCTTTTATTTATCTTCTTTATTGAATAGTTCAGATATGAGAAGAATTTATTACCTTTGGTTACTGTATTTACTTATGAAATAATGAAATTGATATTTTTAATAGCAGAGATCACTGTTGAGTACTTGTACATCACTATGGGTAAATGAGCAGTGACTTGATTGCACACGTTGCATAATGGCGCTATGCTTGATGGCGCACTTGTGTAGAGTTTATGATGACGACATTGCACATATGCCAATACATTTTAAATGTGGCAACACTGACATGACATTTGGTTTTTCAATTGATTTTCACACTATCTCACCCCTGATGAAGCTCTTCATATAAGGGTGAAACATGTTGGGGATATTTTTGAGCACTAATAATTTTTTCAGGGGAGCGTGGAAACTCTATCATTCTAATTTATTTTTGGCCAGTGTAATAGACCTAGAGGGTAGTTTAGAGTAGTCTCTTTAGTTATATAAAGAGTATGTATTCAGTGGTGCAGCAAACTAATACTAAATTCACTTAGTGACCAGTCCATTATTTAATTTGGATTTACATCAGTAATATTCCATCTGGATGGGTATAATTGATGTGCTACTGAGGGATAACTATGACATCAAATAGTTGTGAGATCCATAAGGAATTTTGAAATATAGTCTGCTGGTGGATCTATTTGAGGAGGAATTGCCACTGGAGATTGTGATATAGCTCAAGATAGAGCAGAGATGGAGAGTAGATTTATTTTAAGATCTTTATTTTGAAGGCAGAACAGTGATATGCTATCCGGATGGTTAGAATAATGCACCATTGAGTGTCACTTAGGCTATCAAACCTCAAATTAAACTTTTAAGCAACCTTGGGTCACAACCTCCTGGCGGATTGATTTGAGGGGGATCTAATTCTGAACATAGGTAGCCTGGGTTAGAGGACATTACCCTATTCATAGCAGAGAGACATTTTTGTTCCCTGGTTAAAATATTTTCATCCCGCTATGCTTCCCCTATAAGTATTAAGCCACATTGTTTTGTGTAATCACAGTACAAGTATAAGACATTTTAAATAAACGAAAATAAAAGTTATATTTTAGGCCAAAGTGGGCTTAGGTGCATGGTCCAGTGAATACATCCCCCTCTCGTTTTGTTCAGTAGGATTTGGTTTAAAGATTACGATTTTCTGACTTGATGAGTTTGAGAAATGGCCCACAGTGTGAATCCAGGCTAATTCACCCATACCTTTTAAGCACCTTCAAAGCACCCACACTATTTAATCATCCAGGGCTGACATTCATTAGTTTGGCACCCTGGGTAAGTGCCCAGACTACTATCTGCAGAGTACTCTAGCTCGTTGCAGTAGAAGGAGTCTCTAAACCCTTTGCCCATATCATGGAGCAGTGCTTCCCATAAGCAAATGTATAGAATGGCAAAAAGCTGCCTGTTGTCCTCCTACTGGAAATGTGGTCCAAAATAGAGCAGCATATTGTGGATGCACAGGACGGACACATACATTTTTCACCATTCTTCTACATGCCCCCAATGTCACAGTATGACCTCAATTTACAAGACAGAATATCCTCAACTCACACTAATATAAGTAACAGTTTGGTACTCACTGACACCAATTGAAGGGACACCAGGCCACCCACTGACACAAATATAAGGGAAAGTTTACCAGCATGAGGGCATTTTTTTTACCTGTATGTTTTTGAGATTGCACATTTGTTGCTTGTATATTATTATGACTGCCTGTTTGTTGCCCCTTTGTTGTCATGATTTCCTGTATATTGTCACAATTTTCCCTTTCCATATGGTCACGCATATTGGTTTGTTGTCTACTGCATGACCGTGTATTCTAAGGATTACCATTTTTTGTCTATCTATGGCTGCTTAGAGGGCCAGATTACCTTAATTTAGCCTATGCAGGCCTGTCACTATTAAAGCATGTTGCTATTATCCTCACGTGTCACCTCTATTGTACCATGCCTCTTTGGGCCATGCCCACTGATCATTGCAGTGGATTGGGCTGTCTAAGACTATTTAGGGGCTAATATTGTAAGCGCTTCTTTTTTTGCTTCTTCTGTTAAGGCACTTCAGCTGGATATAGCTGAAGCCACTAATATAGCAGACCATTGTGATGCTTCAATTGGGATTAGACCATTTAAGAAAACCTTAAGGGCAATAGATATTTCTTGTTATATTGGTCTTGCTCATTATTGCCCCAAAAAATGTGTTGATGAATCTTTGTGTACCAGGGCTGATGTATCTCTCTTGGTAGCACTCATGCATTCAGAGCTTCTGGCCACTGGATAAACTTCTAAAGTGTCAGGTTCTAGCACTACAGAGAACTGGGCTGTCTACCTGTCAACATGTAAATACTTTACAACCACTTTAAATGTCTGATCGCTGTATAAATGTCAAGGGTCCCAAAAAAGTGTCAAAAATGTTCAACATGTCCGCTGCAATGTCGCAGTCCCGATAAAAATCGCAGATCGCCGCCATTACTAGTAAAAAAAATCAATTCCCATAGTTTGTAGACACAATAACGTTTGCACAAACCAATTGATATACGCTGATTTTTTACCAAAAATATGTAGAAGAATATATATTGGCCAAAACTGATGAATACTTTTTTTTTTATATTTTTTTTTTGGACATGTACTATAGCAAAAAGTTGTACTTTTTTGTTTATAGTGCAAAAAATAAAAACCGCAGTGGTGATCAAATGCCACCAAAAAAAGCTCTATTTGTGGGAAAAAAATTATAAAAAAATAGTTTGGGTACAATGTCGCATGACCGCACAATTGTAATTCAAAATGCGACAGCGCTAAAAGCCGAAAATTGGTCTGGGCAGGAGGGGAGGAGGGGTTCAAGTGCCCAGTAAGTAAGTGGTTAAAATAAGCTGCACACTTACATTGAAGCTAGCATAAAATAGCATGGATAGGGAACACCTGAGACAAGCATCTGTAATCAGTGTGAGGCTGTATGCATCACTCTGTAAACAGAGACCGAGGATGACAGGGAGCCAGCCAGCTAAAACTATAGATATTAACAGCGGCGTTCTAGGCTGCACACGAGGATGACAGCTGTCAAAATGCCTGGTCAATGTCGGGCAAGAGGATGTGAATAATGAATTTCCAGGGACTTTGCCCTCTTTTTCAAATGCATGGGCAGTGAATGGAAGTGATGGGCTTATAAAGCCGGGTCAGCAACAGGTAACACTCAGGGAACAGCTGAAGACCAGTCAGCATTAGAGCACAGAGTCCTCCTTAAATAGGCCATCTGGCACTAAAATACATTGCGAGTGCACGTATTCCCACGCGCTTGCACACTCCTGAAAGCCCTTCTGTGGTGATTCATATGCGAATGTGCATACCTGTTAGCCAGACATCTCACAGGAATTCCCTGACATTGCCCCCCCACCCCCTTTGGGGCAGCCTCCGGATGCCCACCATGGACCGCTTTTCAGGATGAAGATGGAGGTAAGCTTGAACCAATTGTGGAGCATGGACATTAGCGGAAGGTTCCCTTGAATTATCCTCGGGGCCGTAGCCTTTCCATTTAATGAGGAACTGCGTTTGGCCCCTTCTTTTCCTGCAATCCAGCATGGCTTCAACTTCAAACTCTTCATTTCCTTCAGCAAGCAGTGGAGCAGGAGTCTCAGGTTCCTGATCAGGAAATGGATTGACAACAGAT
Source organism: Glandirana rugosa (assembly GCA_018402905.1). Taxonomy (NCBI): domain Eukaryota; kingdom Metazoa; phylum Chordata; class Amphibia; order Anura; family Ranidae; genus Glandirana; species Glandirana rugosa. The sequence continues at coordinate 620,395 of BLSH010431193.1, forward strand.
CGTTTTAGAAGAGACACATGAAACACCGGATGAATTTTTAAACTCTTAGGTAAAATTAACTCAAAGGCGCAACTGCATTAATCTTCCTCTTTACAATGTATCTCGACTCCAATTTCTTTGAGGGACAGGCCAACTCTAAATTAACAGTAGATAGTCATACCTTATCTCCAGGCTTAAGGTCTAGATTACCCCTCCTCTTCTTATAGAATTGCTTATTGCTTGTTTAAGATTTGGTAATAACCTCTTGCAGAAACTGATTATTTGATCTCCAGAATTCCAAACGATCCTGTATTGCTGGTACCGAGGATTCTCGAGGAATATCTGGCAAGAAGGAACTGTGAAATCCATAATTTGCAAAGAAAGGTGTCTGTTTGTAGCAGAATGTACCGAGTTGTTATAGACAAACTCTGCTAATGGGAGAAGGGATGCCCAATCATCTTGTGCGACAGAACAAAAGCAACATAAATATTGTTCCAGGGTCTGATATGTCCTCTCAGTCTGACCATTTGTCTGTGGATGGTAAGCTGATGACAAACAGTGTTTGATGCCCAAAACGTACCGCTTCCCTGATGAAGGCAGACACAGTCTCTGTGGCAGAAGGGGTGCCTTTCAAGTCACAAAGTGAGCCATCTTGGACAAACAATCCACTATCACAAAGATGGTGGTGAATCCTTCTGACGGGGGTAATTCAACAATGAAGTCCATTGAGATCATGCTCCATACTTCATTAGGCACAGGAAGGGGTTCCAACAGACCCCAATTTTTAGTCCTATCAGACTTACTCCATAAACATGCTGTGCACAATTTAACACAGCCTCTGCAATTCATCCGGCCACCAGAATGAGTGAATAGCTCAAGTCTAAAGTCTTATGCACTCCAAAATGACCTTCCAGGGGATGACATGGCAATTGTAAAAGACCGACGTCCGCAATTGCTCTGGAACAAAGATCTGCTCACCATGGAAATAGAGACCCTCTTTTAGTTGAAGATGAAGTTCCTGGGGTAGAGGGTGATCTAGAACTGCTGTCTTCTTGATTTGAGAAATAAGATCAGCCTGCAATAACAGAAAATTCTTAACAGGTAAAATGGTGTCAGGTTCAGGGGGTGCTTCAGTATCTTGAAACATGAGAAAGGGCATCAGGCTTCCCATTTTTAGATCCAGGCTGATAAGTGATCTGAACCTTGAGAAGAAAAGAGCCCATCTGTCCTGGCGGGGTCTTAATCGTTTTGATGCCCTTAGATACTCCAAGCTCTCATGGTCCATAAACACAAAAATAGTATGTGCTGCTCCTTCTAGCAGATAACGCCATTCCTCCAAGGCTAATTTCATGGCAAGTAATTCCCAATCACCTACATCATAGTTCCTTTCTGGGCGACTTAGCTTCCTAGAGAAAAAGGCGACAGGGTGGAGTAGGGACTTTTCTCCCTGTTGTTGAGACAATATGGCCCCTACAGCAATCTTGGAAGTGTCAACCTCAAGAACATATGGTAATGCAGGATCAGGATGTCTTAAGATGGGTGCAGATGTAAAAAGACCCTTCAGTCTCTCGATTTCTGCTTGAGCTTCTAAGGTCCAGGTGAAGGTTGTGCATAGTTTTGTCAGCTGTGTGATAGGGGAAATGATACCAGAAAAGTCTGTAGAAATTGGCGAACCCCATAAACCGACGCACGGCTTTCTTATCTGTGGGGGCAGGCCAATCAAGTATAGCGGACACCTTCTGCAGATCCTTGGCAATTCCATCTGCAGAGATAATACGTCACAAGAACTGAATGGTGAGTTTCTCAAATTCGCATTTCTCGGGTTTAGCGTAGAGGTGATGTTCCCTCAGCTTGCTTAACACTCTACTTACATGGACCCGGTGAATTTCTAGTGAAGCAGAAAAAATAAGAATATCATCTAAATAGACGTTAATAAACAAATCTAGAAAGTCCCGAAAGATATCATTCACAAAATGCTGAAAGCTAGAGGTAGCGTTACAGAGTCCAAAGGGCATCACAAGATATTCAACGTGCCCAAAAGGAGACCTAAAGGCCGTCTTCCATTCATCACCTTCTCTAATTCCAATGAAGTTATGAGTTCCCCTCAAATCTAATTTGGAGAACACACATGCTTCCCGTAGTCTCTGGAACAGTGGCAAGGGATACCGATTTTCAATTGCAATGGTTTTTAATGAAGATTTTTTTTTATACATACAAATTAAAGAAATATAAAAACAAAAGGGGTAAGAAACCTTTAACGTATCCTATTATGTAATCAGACAGGTACCAGAGGTACTTGAGGGTTGCATTGGGAAACAAACACATGTCTGACTTAACTTAGACATTAGATGTGACAATAGTGCTAGATGCATGTTGAAGGCACTGTCTCTCTCTCCCATACTGTACACCCCGACTGGGAACAAATATCGATTTTTAACAGTTACATTGTTAAGATCCTGATAGTCAACACAAGGTCGAAGCGTATGGTCTTTCTTTTCAAGGAAAAAAATTCCTGCCCCAGCTGGTAATGTAGATGGCTGCATAAACCCCTTGTCAAGATTCTCATCATTGTATTTACGCAACTCCTCCAATTCAAGCTCAGAGAGTGGGTAAATTTGTCCAAAGGGAATCTCTGCTCCCAGTAAAAGCTCAATAGGACAATTGTAATGTCTGTGAGGGGGAAGAGTGTCAGCATTCTTCTTATTGGAAATGTCTAGCTACTCATGATAGACTGTGGGTACCAGTTTAGCAGTTTCATATTGATACTGAGGAGTGGCTCTCCTGGACTAGGTGTAGGAGGAAGACGGAACTTCTTGCAGTAGTTAGATTGGAAAGTCACTTCCCCAGTGCACCAGTCGATGAGAAGATTATGGGCCTTCAACCATTGTTGCCCCAGGATAACTGGGAACAAAGGAGACGTAATGACATCTAAGCGTAAGAACTCTTGATGACCTGAAGCCGTGTAACACAGGATTGGTACAGCCTCTAGAGTGACATGACACTGACATTGTCACCATCACCTGTATTCAATAGCTCATTGTAGCTGGAAGACTCCTGGCAGCACTTTACTCACACTGCAGAGCAGAGCCGACTCAAGCTGCTTGGAGCCTGCACACAGCATGGAGCCTAGAGATCACATTACAGCCTGTGTGCTCATAGTGACAGGGATATCCCTGCTTGGACTGGAGCACAGAGCACAGCTCACCCATACAGCCTGGAGCCTGAATATTGTGTTTGGTGATCACACGCAGTCTGAATGTGCACAGTATGGATCGTATACAGAGAGAGAAGTTCCCTTGCTGGACCTGGAAATGGTGAGATCCAATGTATGGCAATGTGTTTTATGCAGCATGTCAGTGAATTACTTCACAGCTAACTTTATCACTTACAGCAGATCCATCCACCTGTGGCTCATTCCTGCTGCACTTGTATTCATTACAGAACTGTATTTAACAGGGATTGTCCCAGTTATCCATTTTGTGAATCAGGTAACTCAATATCTAGTTTCGGTGCAACCAGATCAGGACTATTTATGCATGCATGAAACTTTTTCAAATATTTTTTATCAGGCTGCATTTTTTAGCCTGGTCAGGATTTTTCTGGGCCATCTGCCCTTTTTGAGTGTCTTTGGAGGTTTCTACCAACCTGTGGAGGGGATAACTGGGTTTTTGAGGGGAGATTAAGTGATAGGTTCCCCTTTTGGGACTCTGAAGTGGGGGAGGGTTCTCTGGATGGGAGAGTTGCTTGGGAGGGAGGGGTCAGGGGATGTTTGAGGGCTGGGGTCCCCCTCATTGGGTAGCTGACTGACTCGGTCAATGGGTTTGTACTGTTTCTTGTTGTTTTGACTTGCAATAAATCATATTTTATACAGCAACAGTAGCCTTCGAGTTGCTTTATCCTGGTGGGGTTTTTTTATATATGCATGACTTTTTGGATGCACTTCCCTGAATTAGTGTTGTGGCACTAAGCTGGTATTTCCATTTCCAGGACTCTGTTTTGGTTGGGTTTTTTCGTAATAGGATATTGTAGTCCAAGTTGAGTGGAATAGGACATATTACATTATTATAGCCTAATTGGCCAGGTATGTCAGTGGTGAGGGGCTCAATTGTTCCTGTGTGCTTCCAGACATTGTACTTCCTCTCTCTTACCATTTCTCTCCCCCCTCCCCTTTTGGGGAAGGTCCCCTTCCCTTAGCCAGGTCCTTTAGTGGTTCCAGGTCACACTATCTCCCAATTGGGGTTCAGGTTAGGTGCCCGATAGGGACTTTTGTCCTATTTTTGCCCCTTTTTGGTTTCTCTTTTATTCTGTTTGGTTATTTTCGATATTTTAGTTACCACTTTTGATATATTTAGGCTTTGGGGAGGCCAGATTGGGTTTGCTGTGCACTCTCAAGCTGTCAGAACTATTTGGTAGCAGAAGATGGCTTACCAGATAGATGCAGAAATAGAACAAGAAATGAGCAGTTTTCTCTAAGCAGGAACAGCATATCTCACAAAGAGATAAAGACTTCAGACAGCTATTCAGAGTGCATAGCAGCTTGACATTGAAACTAGACATGTGCAATTTGTTTCATTCCAAATTCGTTTTTCGTCACGATTCGGAATATTCCTTAATTCGGAAACATCCGAATAATGAAAAAGTGTTATACAGGTTTAAATTTTTTGAAAAGAATGAAAATTCGAAAGAACAAAAATCTGAAAATTTGAAAGAGCGAAAATCCAAAAATAAGAACGAAAATCCAAAAATTTGAAAGAATGAAAATCCGAAAATTCGAAAATCCTAAAGAAGAGAAGTATTCGGATAATTTCTATTACAATTAAATTATTAATTTTATTATTTTTATTAACTATAGCCATTATTATAGTTTTTAAATTATTATTGTTATTTATTAATAATAATAATACCACGAATAATAAAAACTATAATAATAGTTACAAACTATTAAATTATAGGTAGGTATTGGTGTTTCCTTTCAAATTTGGCTGTTAGTGAACGTAATGAATTATTAACCATTATTATAGTTCTTTTTATTATTATTATTTATTAACCACGTCAGCCCCGGAAGGATTTCCCACGTTAGGACCAGAGCACTTTTTGCGATTCGGCACTGCATTGCTTTAACTGACATTTGCATGGTCGTGCGATGTTGTACCCAAACAAAATTTGTGTCTTTTTTCCCCACAAATAGAGCTTTCTTTTGGTGGTATTTGATCACCTCTGCATCATTTTTTATTACCACTATAAACAAAAAAAGAACGACAATTTTGCAAAAATAACAATATTTCTTACTTTTTTTCTATAATACATATCCAAAAAAAAATATATAAAAAACAAATTTATTCATCGGTTTTGGCCGACTTAGATTCTTCCTCATATTTTTGGTAAAAAAAAATTGCAATCAGCGTTTATTGATTGGTTTGCGATAAAGTTGCCATGTTTACAAACCATAAGACTTAATTTCTGGTGTTTTTACAATTTTTTTCTACTAGTAATGGCGGCGATTTGCGATTTTTATCGGGACTGCGATATTGCAGCAGACATGTCAGACATTTTTGACACTTTTTTGAGACCAATGACATTTATACAGTGATCAGAAATTTAAATATCCACTGATTACTGTGTAAATGTCATTGGCAATGAAGGGGTTAACCTGCAGGGGTTGATCTAGGGGTTAACTGTGTTCCCTAGGCATGTTCTAACTGTGAGGGGGCTGGACTACCAGGGGCATAAGAGATCTAACTGATCCCAGTGACAGGGATCAGTAGATCTCTTACATGCCCATTGACCGAGCAAGCGTTCTTCCTGTCTGCTAGGCAATCGTGGCTTGCCGGCGGAGATTGAGTCTGCCCGAGCCGTGGCCACACTCCTGCAGAGTGCAGCGGGCACCCGCCCGCTATAGCGCATGTGCAAGCCTCTGTTTATAGACGCCGATTTGTGGGACAGCGCCACTTTGCAGCAGTAAATGTACGTGAGCCGCTCGGGAACCGGTTAATAATAAATAATAATAATAAAATCTATCATAATACCTATAAACTATTAACCACTTCAGCCCCGGAAGGATTTCACACTTTAGGACCAGAGCCCTTTTTGCGATTCAGCGATGCATCGCTTTAACTGACAATTGCGCGGTCGTGCGATGTTGTACCCAAACGAAATTTGCGTCCTTTTTTTCCCACAAATAGAGCTTTCTTTTGGTGGTATTTGATCATTGCTGTGTCTTTTCTGATTGCCGCTATAAACAAAAGAAGAGCGACAATTTTGCAAAAAAACCCAAATTTCTTACTTTTTGCTAAAATACAAATCCAAAAAAAAAAATACAAAAAAACATTTTTTTTCATGAGTTTTGGCCAATTTATATTTTTCCTCATATTTGTGATAAAAAAAATCGCAATCAGCGTTTATTGATTGGTTTGCGCAAAAGTGGTCGCGTTTACGGATGATGAGAATTCATTTTTGGGGTTTTTATTTATTTTTTATTTTTTACAAGTAATGGCGGCAATCTGCGATTTTTAGCGGTACTGCGATATTGTGGCAGACATGTCGGACCATTTTGACACTTTTTTGGGACCATTGGCATTTATACAGCGATCAGTGCTATAAAAATGCACTGATTACTGTGTAAATGCCATTGGCAGTGAAGGGGTTAACTTGCAGGGGGCACTCTAAGGGTTAACTGTGTTCCCTGGGTGTGTTCTAACTGTGTTTGGGCTGCCCTAGCTGGGGAAGGGAAGTGATCACAGCTTCCTTGTAGAGGAAGGCTGTGATCACAGCCCTTCCCTCTCTCACAGAACGGAGGTCCGTGTTTACTTACACGGACCTCCGTTCTTTCAGTGCGGGGGGGCCATCGCGGGTAGCCGGCAGAGATCGAGTCCGCGGCACCCGCTCCCTGGCCCTCCCCGAACACAGTGAGCGATCTCACAGCCACTGTCGTATGACGGCGGTTTGCAATACCGAACCACTTTGTCGCCGTCAACCTGCGGTTGGCGGTCGGCAAGTGGTTAAATTGGTTAGGTATTGGAATTTCCTTTCAAATTTGTTTGCCTGTTAGTGAACGTAACGGATATGAATTTATCCGAATTTACAAAATAACGAATATCACATCTATGCGAATGGAATATACCGAATTCAAATTTTTCCAAATTACCGATAATAACGAGTACCGCATCTACAGGGTGGGCCATTTATATGGATACACCTTAATAAAATGGGAATGGTTGGTGATATTAACTTCCTGTTTGTGGCACATTAGTATATGTGAGGGGGGAAACTTCCATGAGCAATAATAGCCATTAAACCTTTTTAAACTTAAGCCATATAAGGTAAGCGTATCTACACTATAAGCAATAAAACATTTAAGCCTATTTAAGTATAGGCAATGCAAGTGATTGTCCGTTTGTTTAAACTTTCCTTTAAGGTTATGGATTGGTTAAATTGGTGAACGGCTGGCGGTTGGCGTCCAACTGCCGCTGTTTCACCAAGCCATAACGTTTGGCGGCAGTATGCTGTCACCGACACTCTAGCGAGTGACACAAGCCCCTCCCGGTCCCTCGCCCACGGCGCCTGAGCTAGAGACGGCCGATGGGCGCTACC
>BLSH010431193.1:627973-643022 GCA_018402905.1 Glandirana rugosa
TGAAACTACGGATACTGGAAGCCTGTGCTAGCATTTCTCCTGCGGTGTTGCTATCAGTGTGTGAAGAGGGGGGAAGAGGGTTGCATTGACAATCCAACACAATGGGCAGCACATTGAACACATTTTATAAGTGGTCAGAAACTTGTAAATAACTCATGAAAGAATAAAGTTACATTAAAACTAAGCACACCATTGTTTTTCTTGTGAAATTCCCAATAAGTTTGATGTGTCACATGACCCTCTTCCTATTGAAAAAACAAAAGTTGGATTCAAAATGGCCGACTTCAAAATGGCCGCCATGGTCACCACCCATCTTGAAAAGTTTCTCCCCTCACATATACTAATGTGCCACAAACAGGAAGTTAATATCACCAACCATTCCCATTTTATTAAGGTGTATCCATATAAATGGCCCACCCTGTATATGAATGGAACAAACTAAATTCAAATGTTTCTAAATTTACACATTTATTTGAAATAAGAATTTAAATCATATATCCAACAATGAATGATCTGAAAAACAAAAAATAAATAAAAATGAATAAAACAAAAACGAGAAAAAAATAATTTTTCGGCCATTCACATGTCTAATTGAAGCATTTAAAATGGAAATGGAACATTATCTCACTGGAGTCCTACGTAGAATCAAAGATGATTCCGTGGGGCCTTAGGGAGAGAATAATTCCAGCAGAACACCTTCATAATGAGAGAAATGGCAGAATATGGTGATTGAGCATGGCATACAAATAATGGGAATGATTATAGAGGAGGAAAAAGTGCAATTAAAAGAATTTGCTGAAAGGCTACAAGAAAGTATAAAAGAATTATATGCATACAAGGATCTAGATGAATTTGTTAAATTGAATGACCATCTAAAGAAGGAAGTTATGGAATTTCAAAAAGAACAAAAAATAGGGAAACACAAGAAATTCCAACGGGATCTAGAAGACTTTGAATTTAGAAGGTAAAAGGAATAGAAGTCGATCACGCACTAGGGGTAGGCACTCTAATAAAGAGAACGACAATCCAAATTCAGAAGGGAAAAAGTAGTTTTTTTTTCTATTTTAGTGGTTCAAACAGACAGAGGAGGAGAAGGAGGAGAAGAAGGTACAAAAAGAGGAGTAGAAAATGAAATAAGAGAGAAAAATCAAGATCAAATAGCACAGGAGGGAAGAAAAGTGGGGATAAGCAAAACAACTTTTCAGCAGTGGCGGCTGATGAAGTTTTAAAATTGGGGGGGCGCCAGGCCCCACCCTTACTTGTTGACCCCTCCTACTTCTCATAAGCCCGACCCCTTATATAATCCACTCACTCTGTCCCCTGTATACCACATATTGTGTTAGGAGTATACAGCTCAGTATCACAGGATGCAGTGGAATAACGTCCTTGCAGGATGTCTCCAACTTACAAGCAGACCTCAATGCACTTTCTAATTGGGCGACTGTGTGGCAAATGAGGTTTAATGTTGATAAATGTAAAGTTATGCACTTGGGGGCTAAGAATATGCATGCATCGTACATACTAGAGGTAGTACAGCTGGGGGAATCCATAGTGGAGAAGGATCTGGGGGTTTTGGTAGATCATTATCTTAATAATGGCATGCAATGCCAAGCTGCGGTTACCAAAGCAAGCAAAATCCTTTCTTGTATTAAGAGAGGTATGGACTCCAGAGATAGAGACATTATTTTGCCCCTGTACAAATCATTAGTAAGACCTCATCTGGAATATGCAGTTCAGTTTTGGGCACCAGTTCTCAAAAAGAATATCGGGGAACTGGAGAAAGTGCAGAGAAGGGCAACCAAACTAATAAGAGGCATGGAGGAGCTCAGCTGTGAGGAAAGATTAGAGGATCTGAATTTATTCTCTCTTGAGAAGAGGAGATTAAGGGGGGATATGATCAACATGTACAAATATATAAGTGGTCCATATAGTGAACTTGGTGTTGAGTTATTTACTTTAAGGTCATCACAAAGGGCAAGGGGGCACTCTTTACGTCTAGAGGAAAAAAGATATCATCTACAAATACGGAAAGGTTTCTTCACAGTAAGAGCTGTGAAAATGTGGAATAGAATGCCTCCAGAAGTGGTTTTGGCCAGCACGGTTGATTGCTTTAAAAAAGGCCTGGATTCTTTCCTTAATGTAAATAATATAACTGGGTACTAAAATTTTTAGGTAAAGTTGATCCAGGGTGAATCAGATTGCCTCTCGGGGAATCAGGAAGGATTTTTTTCCCCCCTTTATACCAAATTGGATCACGCTTTGCTGGGTTTTTTGCCTTCCTCTGGGTCAACTGTGGGTGAAGGATTATATATGGGATTATTTGGATATATATATATGTTTTTTTGGGGTTGAACTAGATGGACTTGTGTCTTTTTTCAACCTGACTAACTATGTAACTATGTAACAGGATACAGTATACAGCTCAGCATCAGAGGTGGGGTATATTGCAGCCAGTAACACAGTATGCCGCCAGTACACAGGTATTGCAGCCAATACACAGGTATTGTCAGTACACAGGTATTGTAGCCAGCCAGTACACAGGTATTGTCAGCACACAGGTTTTGCAGCCAGCCAGTATACAGGTATTGCAGCCAGCCAGTACACAGGTATTGCAGCCAGTCAGTACACAAGTATTGTCAGTACACAGGTATTGCAGCCAGCCAGTACACAGGTATTGTAGCCAGCCAGTACACAGATATTGTAGCCAGCCAGTACACAGGTATTTTAGCCAGCCAGTACACAGGTATTGCAGCCAGCCACTCCACAGTTATTGCCAGTACACAGGTATTGCCGCCAGCCAGTACACAGTTATTGCCACAATGGTTACTGTCTGTGTGCTCTCTTATGCGTGTCTGTACTTGGGGTGGTGGGAGAGAGAGACGGTTTACAAAAATTCAAGATTCCGGGAGCATGTTATGATGTGGATACGCTACATGTATGATGTGGGTGGAAAGGCCCAGTGGAGGAGTTTAATTTATGGCAGAGTTAAATGACAAAGATAGGAATATATTCCTGACCTATAACGTGGGTCTTTGAGAAATGGATTTTCTAGATCTAAAAATTAGAAGACTAGGAGAGCCTGGGCCATCTGCCCTTTTTGAGTGTCTTTGAAGGTTTCCATTAGCTGGTGGAGGGGAGGACTGGGGTTTTTTGAGGGGAGATTAGGTGATAGGATCCCTTTTGGGACACTGGAGTGGGTAGAGGGTTTCTGGGTGGGAGAGTTGCTTGGGAGGGATGGGTCGGGAGATGTTATGGGGGCTGGGGTCCCCCTCATTGGGTAGCGGACTGACTGGCCAATGGGTTTGTACTGTTTTTTGTACTTTTGATGTCCATTAAATTATATTTTATACTGCAATAGTAGCCTTTGAGGTGCTTTATCCTGGTGGGGATTCTTTTTTTTATATCTAGAGTGACAGGCCCAGATTTCATGCCTGAACTGCCCGCCAGAGGGACCGAGAAGCTATTCTTTTTCTTTTTGGCACACGGGCTGTTCATGTTGGACTGCAAATGAAGAGTCCAGAAAGCAGCTACAAGCCCCATAATCCACAATAGCAGGAACAGAGAGCGCCCTCTCTGCTAACTAGAAGAAGACTGGCAGAATAGTATGAGCTTGGCTAGAGTCTGAAGCAGCAACTGTGTGGAGTGGAGGAGAAGGTCTCCTAATGCGTCCTCTGGGTCAAGTCTGTAAAAAGTGTCCTGCATCACCACAGTAGAGGCAGAGTTTACCACAGCAACGTCGTAACTATTCCTGTTTGGACAGAGGAGGTCTTGAGAAAATGGAACGTGGATACTCCTTGATTTCTGAAGCGTCCCTTGGCATGGCCGCAATGGAGATTGTGAATGGTGCCCTGGACTTAGCAGGGGTAGGGCAGAAGTTTCCAGATCTTTCAGACTGTCTTTCACACAGGCGAAAATTGATCTGTATGCAGAGATTAATTAAATCATTTAGAAAGGTGGGTGTTCCAACCCTGGCAAGTTCATCCTTGATAGCCTCAGACAAGCCAAGACAAAATTGGAAGCATAATGCTCAGTTATTCCACTTGGTATTGTCACGTACCTGAAGGGAGACTGAAATGACGAGGTTGGCCTCGCTTGTATCTCCAACCCAGGACCCACTGAGAGTGAAACAGAGGGAGCCGTGGGACAAGAGGAACATGAGTGCCTATAGGTGTAGAGATGGGAATTTGCAGCAGGAGATGCAATTCTGAGGGAACAGGAGAACCATCAGATCAGGAGCAGTAGCCGTGCACCATAGTTCAGTTAAGGTTAAGGAAGCACTCCACTTGTACTGCAGGAACAGAGTGTGTGGCAGGTCCACGCTTCCAGCAGGCTCACAGCAGGAACGCACAGTGGGTCGCAGGACTGTGATCGCAGACAGCTGGGCAGGCACTCGGATGAGCCGGGAAGCCAGAAGCAGAAGACTGGTGCATAGTCATAGGATAGCCAGGGTCGTCAACATGCGGGCAGCGAGGTACAGAATCAGGAGCAGAGCCAGTTGGGAGTGAGCCGGGTCAGGAGTAGATGATGAGACTAGCAGAGTTCGAGAGCAGGTCAGGAGCAAGTCGGGTCAGCAACCAAGGCAACACACAGGAAGTACAGAGGACTCAGGGAACAGCTGAAGACCAGTAAGCATTAGAGCACGGACAGAGTCTTCCTTAAATCGGCCGCCTGGTGCCAACATACATTGTGTGTGTGCCTGTTTGTGTGCGTGCATTCCCGCGTGCATGCACACTCCTGAAAGCCCTTCTGTGGTGATTCATGTGTGCATGCGCATACCTGTTAGCCAGACGCCTCACAGGAATTCCCTGACAGTATTTCCTTGTTTTTACTCCCTGTCTCCAGTAGTATCATTGAATACCCTGATACTGGCAGTCTGCAAGCCAAGGGTTAATGGCTCAACTATGTCTTCTGTGTTTTTCTCTTCGCTCCCACTTTCTTCCCTCTCCCACACTTCAAGCTCTGTACAGCAGCTCAGCTTTCTCCCTCCTTTCCTTCCCATGTTCCTCACCTTCCTACCATTTTGGCTTTACAAGCCCATATCCATGCATTTGAAAAAGAGGGCAAAGTCCCAGGAAACACATTATGCACACACTCTCTCCTGACATCCAACAGGCATTTTGACAGCTGTCACCCGTGTGTGCAGCCTAGAATACCGCCGCTAATATCCATACTTTGAGCTGGCTGGCTAGACTGATGCCTACAGACTCACACTGATTACAGCTGCTTGGTCTCCGGTGTTCCCTATCCATGCTGCTAACTTCAATGTAAGTGTGCTGCTTATTTTAATAAAGTGTTTATTTGTTACTGACCTCAGCGCCCTGCTGTTCATTTTTTTTTCCATCATTTGTGTTGCCTTTGGTGCAGCTTTTACTAAATTGACTGGAAGTGGGCAGATCTAGGCAAGACCGCGTATATACGCCAATCTAAAGGGATTGCATGCTTTTGGAAGAAAGATCTTAAATGTGGCTACTGTACTGCTCTGATCTGACTACACATGGAATCCATCTAATCTTTATTTACACAGAGGTGAAATGTAGTAATAATGACTGTTAGTGCAAAGCTGACAAAAAGCTTAATTAATGACTGGTTCTAGAATGTGTAACAGAGAGTTAAATTTTCTCCAGGAAGAAGTCATGCATACAGAATCAGAGTGCATTACCTTAGGGAATTGTGGGGGAAAAACAAATATAAAAGGAAATACAGCATAACAACTTGTCACCTGACTTTGTGTGGTTATACCGGTATGATGCCTGCATCTGCATCTCCTAGCTCCAACAGCGCACTCTTTTAAAAGCAATCCTTGTGACTGGATAGGGGACCCCTTCCCGCTGCCTTCCTTGGCTTTCCTGCCCCACCAAGGAACTCAGTATTGCAGCAAGCGGGTCTGCCTGCTGACCATAGAGCTGACGGGGAACCAGAATGACCCTGATCATTTCTATGGTGTAAGAAACCAGAAGCGATTATTTAATAACTTCCTGTGTGCTGATTGTAAACAAACCATTACTGGTTAGAAAAAAGCATCGGATCATACCAATCTTGGTATGATCCAAAGCTTTAAGGGCAGAGGAGACATCTGGGGTCTAATAGACCCCAGATGTCTCAGTAAAGAGGACCTGTCACCTGTATAATTTTATTGTTGTGAAAATTAATTCCTTGTGCAGAATGAAAATGTTAGAAATGTTTCTGTGATCTTTTTTTTTACTTGGCCATACAGCGAATGGTCAGCCTGTGTACTTTTTGATTTTTGAAATATATGTAAGTGAATGTGTGTATATTTGTATAGCCCTGAATTTGCTTCTTATTCTTCTAAATATGTTTCAAATGCTTTGACACTTTCCATCAAGTGTAATTATCTGAAAAGATGTCTGACCTTTTTAGTCTTGAACAAAACCTATTTAAAATGGTCCATATAATTAGTTTTAAATACAGGAAGATACTACTGAAATTGAATCATATGCTTGTTCTTTTCAGCAGATATCTTCATGCAATTCTTCAAGATATGTTCAATCCAACTAACTTTTGTTTCTCAAACCAGTCCTCAGAAAACACTAACAAGCAATCTCTTAACAGAACATTAACTGAATGATAAAAAGCACCATCTCACAACTGTCTTTTTTAATATCTTACAAGTCTTTGCTATTTCATTTCATAATAATTTTCACTTCAAAATGTTCCACTTGAAATGAACATAACATTTGAGGGTCCATTCACACCTTTGCTTTCCAAGAACACATGAAAAATGTGCCAAAAGACACATTGTGCTTGTGCTGCCATTATTTTTTAATAACACCCCAAATGCAGGTAGTTGTCACGTGACAAACATGCCAAAATGCAGATTATAAAAATGTGCGAGGCCCACTGCCAAGAAAAGGTGCAGGAGCCACTTTGGTGCTTTTGCCTTATGCTGTTGCATGACAAACATGTAAAAAAGTGAAAAAAAAAACAAATGATGAGCAGGTGTGAATGGGACCTTAACCGGTTGTAAAGGCAGACTTTTTTTTATCTTAATGCATTCTATGCATTAGGATAAAAAGCCTTCTATGTGCAGCAGCCCCCCTCAGCCCCCCTAATACTTACCCGAGGACCCAAGGAGCTGTGACTCAGCTTGGGTGCCCCCATAGTAAGCTGCTTGCTGTGGGGGCACCCAACAGGAGGGAGGAGCCAGGATCACAGAAGAGGGACCCAAGAAGAGGAGGATCTGGGCTGCTCTGTGCAAAACCACTGCAACAGAGCAGGTAAGTATAACATATTTGATATTTTTAATAAAAATAAAACAATCACTTTAAGGGCCCAATTCACACACAAATGGACAGCTGCCATTCTAGCTGCAGTGAGTCAGTGGTAGGAGGCAGTGTGGTACACAGCTCAGCACATCACAAGGCTCCCCTTTTTTATTTTTTTAAATTATTCATGTCACGGTACCGCAGCACAATGTGATGCACTTCAGGGGATCCCATGAAGTCATGTTGGTGTGGCACAATGCGAAGGGAAGAGTGGGTGACCTCATTGAACTAGTGAGGAAGTGGAAGTGCAAAGGTGGCAGGAAGAGAGGCGCTTTGCACCAACCAATTCTTAAGGGGAAATTATTCATGCTATTTATTATGTGAACAATAAAACATGAGTGGTTTTATTTATATTACATAAAGTATTTGTTTTAACAGTAGCATTATGATCGCCATCTGTTTATTTTGAGTAGACATAAATGGAAAAAGAGTGAAATATGAATTGGGAGGTATTCCAAATAGAAAACCTGTAAAGGGAAGCGGTAATCCTTA
Source organism: Glandirana rugosa (assembly GCA_018402905.1). NCBI lineage: Eukaryota > Metazoa > Chordata > Amphibia > Anura > Ranidae > Glandirana > Glandirana rugosa. The sequence goes on from BLSH010431193.1 coordinate 635,749, forward strand.
GGCCTCATACACACGGGCGTTTGCAGAAAAATAAGCAAAACGCCGGGCCTGACGTCAGGGAAAAAAACTGACGTTTTGCTTGGCATTTTGCATTGACGTCAATGGATGTTTTTTCACACCAGCTTTTTGCGGCGTTTTCTGCCTCTATTCAAAATCAATGGTTCCCTATGGGAGCCCACTGATTTGAATAGAAGCCGCACCAGAAGTCGGATCGCGGCGATCCGACTTGCGGCGAGACTTGTGTGCTAGGTGTCTTAAAGGGAAACCCCCGCAAAAAATTTGCGTGGGTTCCCCCCCAGAGCAAAACAGGCTCTTCGATCTGGCATGGATTTTAAGAGGAGCACCCATGCCGAAAAAACGGCGTAAGGTCCCCCCCCAAATCCATACCAGACCCTTATCCGAGCACGCAGCCTGGCAGGCCAGGAAAGGGGGTGGGGACGAGCAAGCGCCCCCCCCCTCCTGGACCGTACCAGGCCGCATGCCCTCAACATGGGGAGTATGGGTGCTTTGGGGCAGGGGGGGCTCTGCGCCCCCCACCCCAAAGCACCTTGTCCCCATGTTGATGGGGACAAGAGCCTCTTCCCGACAACCCTGGGCTTTGGTTGTCGGGGTCTGCGGGCGGGGGCTTATCGGAATTTGGAAGCCCCCTTTAACAAGGGGCCCCCCCAGATGCCGGCCCCCCACCCTATGTAAATGAGTATGGGGTACATCGTACCCCTACCCATTTACCTGGGGGGAAAAAAGTGTACAAAAAAAAAAACACTACACAGCTTTTTAAACTCCTCCTCCTCCTCCTCCTGCTCCTCCTTCGTCGCTCTCTTCCACTCAAATGCCGGGTCCGTGCTGCGTGGTTGCCTTATATTGGCATGGGACGGGGCCACACGATGACGTCATCATCAGCCCCACCCACATGATGATGAGAATTGATTTATGGCTTTTTTATTATTTTTTTTATACTGGTAATGGCAGGGATCTGCGATATTGCAGCGGACAGATCGGACACTTTTGATTCTTTTTTGGGACCATTGACATTTATACAGTGATCAGAGCTAAAAATAGCCACTGATTACTGTGTAAATGTCACTGGCAGGGAAGGGGTTAAGCTGTAGGGGGTTATATAGGGGTTAACTGTGTTCCCTCACTGTGTTCTAACTGTGTGGGGGCTGGGCTGGCAGGGGCATGACAGATCTAACTGATCCCGATCAGTAGATCACTGTCATGTCCGTTGTCAGAACGGGGGACCACCGTGTTTACATCGGTGGTTCCCCGTCCTGGCTCTGTATTAGGCGTTCGCGGGTCGCCGGCGGACATCGAGTCTGCCCGACCTGCGGCCACACTCACACAGCGTGCGCCCGCCTGCAACTGCAGCTGCGCCAACTCGCTGTTTATATGGCGATTTGCGCAGCGGAGCCATTTTGATGCAGTAAATGTGCGCAACGCGGTCGGCAAGTGGTTAAAGGCCATGTGCATTGTTTGGGGAAAAAATGTAAGGGTATTATAATGGGTAGTGTTGTGAAGTAATATAATATTTTAGGCAAGATTAGCATTTTAATTGCTGCTATGTTGCCCTTCCAAAATTTTCAAGATGTGTCAGGTCTCTTCAGGGCCACCACCAGGGGGGTACAAGCAGTACTCCTGTAAGGGGCCCATGCGTCTCAAGGGGCCCGGCGCCGGGCCCACTCCCTGCCTTCCCTCACATGAAAAGAAACTTTAACCTGCACCTGTCACCGCACAGTGCCCGCAATAGAGAACAATAGAGCAATAGAAGCTACAAACCTGAGCCTCCTCTACTGCTGCTGCCTTTCACTAGCACCAGCCTCCTCCTCCTCCCCACTTCGCCTCCTACTGCCTTGGCTCCGAGCTTCCACCATGCCGACATCGGAACTGCATGCACAGATCCCTGGCAGAGGAGAAGGAAGTAACCTCCTCCTCCCCACTCCACCTCCTATTGCCTCGGCTTCCTGCTTCCACCATGCCGGCATCGGAACTCGCAAAGGTAAGGCTCCTCTGAGAGTCAGGACAAATAAGGAGAAAGTGAGAGAGGGGCATAGTGCTGACACTGGCAGTGTGTGTGCAACACTGTGACTGGGAGAAAGTTTTTATTCTGGTGCAGACATGCCTCGTGCTGTGTTGACTCTGATGATGAAACAGATCTGAAACAGCCCCAGGGAGACAGGAGGGGAGGGGGGCAGTACTAACTGATTTGTATGTGGGAGGGTGCTGGCTATGTATGTTAAAAGACCCCTTTCTAGAAATACTAGATATACAGTATCTCATAAAAGTAAGTATGCCCCTCACATTTTTGTAAATATTTTATTCTATTTTTTCATGTGAAAACACTAAAGAAATGACACTTTGCTACAATGTAAAGTAGTGAGTGCACAGCTTGTATAACAGTGTAAATTTGCTGTCCCTCAAAATAACTCAACAAACAACCATTAATGTCTAAACCGCTAGCAACAAAAGTGAGTACACCCTTAAGTGCAAATGTCCAAATTGGGCCCAACGTGTCAATATTTTGTGTGGCCACCATTATTTCCCAGCACTACCTTAACCCTCTTGGGCATGGAGTTCACCAGAGCCACAGGTTGCCACTGGAGTCCTCTTCAACTCCTCCATGATGACATCACGGAGCTGGTGGATGTTAGAGACCTTGTGCTCCTCCACCTTCTGTTTGAGGATGCCCCACAGATGTTCAATAGTGTTTAGGTCTGGAGAAATGCTTGGCCAGTCCATCACCTTTACCCCTCAGCAAGGCAGTGGTCGTCTTGGAGGTGTGTTTGGTGTCGTTACCATGTTGGAATACTGCCATGTGGCCCAGTCTCTGAAGGAAGGGGATCATGCTCTGCTTCAGTATGTCACAGTACATGTTGGCATTCATGGTTCCCTCAATGAACTGTAGCACCCCAGTGCCAACAACACTCATGCAGCCCCAGACCATAACACTCCCACCACCATGCTTGACGGTAGGCAATACACACTTGTCTTTGTACTGCTCACCTGATTGCCGCAACACACTCTTGACACATCTGAACCAAATGAATTTATCTTGGTCTCAGACTGCAGGACATGGTTCCAGTAATCCATGTCCTTAGTCTGCTTATCTTCAGCAAACTGTTTGCGGGGTTTCTTGTGCATCATCTTTAGAAGAGGCTTCCTTCTGGAGTGACAGCCATGCAGACCAAGTTAATGCAGTGTGCGGTGTATGGTCTGAGCACTGACAGGCTGACCCCTCACCACTTCACCCTGTGCAGCAATGCTGGCAGCATTCATATGCCTATTTCCCAAAGTCAACCTCTGGATATGACGCTGAGCACCTGCACTCAACTTCTTTGTTTGACCATGGCGAGACCTGTTCTGAGTGGAACTTGCCCTGTTAGACTGGTGTATGGTCTTGGCAACCGTGCTGCAGCTCAGTTTCAGAGTCTTGACAATCTTTTTATAGCCTAGGCTATCTTTATATAGAGCAACAATTATTTTTTTTAGATCCTCAGAAAGTTCTTTGCCATGAGGTGCCATGTTGAACTTGCAGTGACAAGTATGAGAGAGTAAGAGTGATAACACCAAATTTAACACACCTGCTCCCCATTCACACCTGAGACCTTGTAACACCTGCAGGTCACATAAAACTGGGGAGGGAAAATGGCTCATTGGGCCCAATTTGGACATTTTCACTTAAGGGTGTACTCACTTTTGATTCCAGCGGTTTAGACATTAATGGCTGTGTGCTGAGTTACAAATTTGCACTGTTATACAAGCTGTACACTCACTACTTTCCATTGTAGTGAAGTGTCATTTCTTCAGTGTGGTCACGTGAAAAAATAAAATAAAATATTTACAAAAATGTGAGGGGTGTACTCACTTTTGTGAGATACTGTATATTATTAGTGGATATATTGTGGAGAGGGATGGATGATGCAGGGCGGAGGTAGGGATATATTGTGGAGAGGGATGGACGACTCTTAACTTGTAAGAGTTTTAAAATAAAAGTGGGTGCACCGAAGGGCTCAGTGGGCGTATTCGGTGGGATGGCCAGTGGGCGGGTCCTGGGGAAATTTGGTGGTCAGGCCCCAGGGGGCCCAGGCCTGAAGCTGTATAAGGGGCCCCAAAATTTCTGATGGCTGCCCTTGGTCTCTTTGAATAATACATAAGAGGGAAGGATAAATTACATTGTTTAATAAGAGATTTTTCCAAACTGATAATTCACAGTCCACATTAATCGCAGGAAAAGAACCAGCTTGGTTAGCGCAAGACTCATATTATCCGCAAACAACCCAATTTTGAGCAAATAATTGTCAGTATCTTTTCCCATTACGAGGGGATGAGTTCTAATTTTTTCTGTTAGCAGTTCCATGATTAACCTAGAGATTCTGTGCAGAAACAGACCAGTCAGAGCTCCGCTCTCCTCTACGGGGGATCGGATGAACACGGACCGTCTGTCCGTGTTCATCCGATCCGCCAGATGGATGGAAAATAGGGTTTCCATCCGTCTGTATTTAGCGGATCGGAGTGGATTGGATGTCAGCGGACGTGTCACCGTTGACATCCGCCGCTCCATAGAGGACAATGGAGTGTCCATTCAGGTCCGCCTAAAAAACTGACAGGCGGACCTGAATGGTCCGCTGGTGTGAAAGAACCCTAAAGGCGAGAGAGGACAACCTTGGCGGGTGCAGTTAGTTATTGAAAAATGATCAGACAGTACATTAGATGTATAAACTTAAGCTTAAGGTGTGGTATATAATGCAGAGAGTGAATTAACTACTTGCTTACTGGGTAATTATACCCCCTTCCTGCCCAGGACAATTTTCAGCTTTCAGCACTCTCACACTTTGAATGACAATTGTGCTGTCATGCAACACTGTACCCAAATTACATTTTTATATATTTTTTTCACACAAATAGATTTTCTTTTGTTGATATTTAATCACCACTGAATCTTTTATTTTTTCGCTAAACAAACAAAAATGACCGACATTTTTGACAAAAGCTAAACGTTTTTCATATTTTGTTATAAAATTTTGCAAATGGGTAATTTTTCTCCTTCACTGATGGGCACTGATGAGGTGGCACTGATGGGCACTGATAGGCGGCACTTATGAGCACTGTTAGGCGGCACAGAGAGGTGGCATTGATAGGTGGCACTGATGGGCACTTATAAACTGCACTGATCAGGAGGCACTGATGATGAGGCACTGATGGGCACTGATAGGTGGCACTGATGGGCACTGATCGTCAGTACTGATGGGCACTGATAGGTGGCACTGATGGGCAGTGATAGGTGGCACTGATGGGCACTAATATGCAGCACAGAGAGGTGGCATTGATAGGCGGCTCTGATAGGTGGCAGTGATGATGAGGCTGATGGGTACTGATAGGCACTGATTGGCAGTACTGATGGGCACTGATTAGTGGCACTGAGGGCACTGATTAGCAGCACTGATGATCCCTAAGGGGGCAGATATCCCTCTAACAGGCTTCTGCCTGTTAACAGCCTTCGTCTTTTGTTCACGCTGGCACCCGGCTTCTGTTTTCCTCCGTGATCAGCTTTTATTGGCTGACAGCTGATCACATGGTAAAGGGCCCGCTGTCATTGGCCCTTTACCCTGCTCTGTGATCAGCCAAGTCCCAAGAACTCTGTGATCACAGAGCATGCAGCGTGCATGGCCGAGAACGGGAGGAAGTCTATGCCCGCCCTCCCTGCATTTTAAGCCCACGCTGTAGTGCGGGCACAAAATGGTTAAAGAGAAATCTATATGTGGTACACGGTGCCCTATGAATCTTTTTGGATACCACTGTCAATCTGATCTGTATACCTAAATCTAAAAATATATATACATACAAATGCAGCTAGCCCAAACTCAAAGGATAGTCCATAGAGGTAAAGCATAAAACATCAATATAGGAAGGCAGCACAAATTTCTACAACTCTAGTGCCATCGTGTGCTAGAACCCTCACTAGTGTCATATGTAACAATCACATTGTGAACCAATCAAAAACATACGGTGATCTGACAAAAATCACCATATGTCTCCTCTGATCACCCAACCAATTGTCAATGAAAAACTGTGCAAAATGTGCAAAAGCAATTTCCATATCTTACATCCAAAGAATACCTGTGCAGAAAAAAATATTATGAGAACACCTGTAAAGAAATTCTATCTACAAATAACAATAGAAATCTGTTATATAAAGTGCAAATCAGCAATGTGCAAAAACAAGCAATGTGCAAATATATACAATGTTCAAAAGTTCTTTGGTCCATAGGCTATCGCAGGTGGCAGTAATTATCTATAGTCCCTTAATTTTCACTGCTTCATGTGCACCACTCTTTCTATGAGCAAGAATTATATGGAATATCTATGTGCAATTGTGACACTTTTAAACACCCAGTGTGTTCCTCCACCAAGCTGAATAGGTTAACTCACCAGACGAAATGGCTGGTCCCTCTATGAACCAGCAATTTTGCTTTGTTTACAAAGTCACCAGGTCTCCGCTTTTCATAATAGGCTCAACATGCTCCGGCCATCACAGAAAAAGAGAGATGAAGGAGGCTCCCATAGTGTAAAAAAGCCGGAGTCGATTGGGTACACAAATACACAAGTAATCCCTTATGTCGGGTCGGACACTTGTAATATGTGAGTGTAACTTGTTTTTGATATTGCAATACATTTTAAAGTAACTTTTTTACACTATGGGAGCCTCCTTCCTCTCTCTTTTTATGTAATAAACAGAGCATGTTGAGCCTATTAGCACAGGCTTCCAGGATCCGTAGTTTCAGGTGCTGCACATCTCGTATCTTCACAGCATATGTTTTTTTTATGGTTTTATGGTCAGTAAAAACCAATACCGGGTGAGCTGCTACTTCCAGGAGGTACCGCCATTCCTCCAAAGCCGACTTGATGGCCAGCAATTCCCTATCACCGACATCATAGTAAACCTCCTTACCGCCATGGAGGACCTTCATCGTCGAGTGGGCCATAACCAAAAATGACTGGTATTTTGGTATTTTTTTTGTATACGACACTTCTATGCTCTACACGTCGTGGACTTTGATGCCTAGGACCTTCGGACACGATTATCCGAGTTGTACGAGACAAATAATGTATTTTTCTCTCTCCTTCCTCCGAGGGTATCACATTTTTTCAATGAAATTTTACATAACGTTATAGTTTTTGTTCAATGTGAGTGTATAATGTTCACAGGCTGGGCTGTATTCCCTAATGAACACATAAACACATGGGTTAGCTGAGGCCGAAAAAATGTGATACCCTCG
>BLSH010431193.1:651155-678515 GCA_018402905.1 Glandirana rugosa
TCTTGCCCCTTGGCGGTTACATTTGTGCCGCCAAGGGGCAAGACACTCTCCCCCTGTTCGTCTAGATGAAATAGCGGCGATCTGCGATTTTTATCGGGACTTTGATATTGGGGGGGACATGTTGGACATTTTTGACACATTTTTGGGACCAATGACATTTATACAGCGATCAGAAATTTAAATGTCCACTGATTACTGTATAAATGTCATTGGCAGTGAAGGGGTTAACCTGCAGGGGGCAGTGAAGGAGTTAACTATGTTCCCTAGGTGTGTTCTAACTGTGGGGGGGGTGGGTTGGCTGGGACATAACAGATCTAACTGATCCCAGTGACCGGGATCAGTAGATCTGCTTGTCCCCCTCTCACAGAACGGGGAACCGCCGTGTTTACATTGGCGGTTCCCCGTTCTACAGCTTTGCAGGCGATCGCGGGTCAGGAGCGGACATCGAGTCCGCCCGACCCGCGGGCACGCCCACGCCGCGTGCGGCGGCCGCGCGCACCGCCGCCTGTGAGTGCGCGCATGGGGCGTGTAAAGGGGCGGACGTCCATGGACGTCCACCCAGAGATTCAGATGCACTTGTTAGCACTTTACATATTGTAATTTTCTGAGTTGTGCAACTTACAATTTTAGTTTGACTTCATCTTCAATGCCATTGACCTCTGATGAGTTTTTGAAGCTTTGTGAATCAAGACACACTATTGTGAGTCATATATTTTCATTTATATGACCTTACCTAAACATATCAAGAATTTCGGTTCTTGTGTGCTAGAGCTAGGGACTATTAGATATTTGGACTGTATCACACACATATTCGCCTACGGTTTTGTATTATCCTTCTACTGTATTCCCTTGAGTAATGTGAATAAAGAAAAAAAAGTGCATGCTTACATCTTTTAGAACATGTCGTACAGTTTACGCTTTTTTGCCCTACATATGTCCTGTGTTATCTAAATATTTTATTGGGGTTTTTTACCTGCAATCTGGGAGCAGAAAAAAAAATGTTTTTAAACAGCTTGTTTTTTTCATCCATGCCATCTGTTTGCTCTTGCTAAAGTGCTAAAGAGATTTGAAACACAATAACAGTACCTAACTCTTCAGATAATGACTGGATAACACTTTGCCTGCCTTCTACTGTCATTCTCAAGTGAAGGCATGCAGATTGGGCACATTCTACTTATTCTGCAATCTTTTGTCAAGATACTTGTACTGACCTTCTCATTACATGCTTATTTGGTAACATGGAAAATTCAATGGAACACCTGTCTCGCTTTCCTTTGCTTTGTAAATGAGCTCCATCTGACTTGCTATGCCTTGTATTACTACAACATCTGTCATGCTTCTACCTACTCTATTCCTTGGATTTCTCTTCTGGAGACTATCTGTCAACATTAGTTGAAATATTATTTCCTCCGGGCCACATAACCAGTGTTTGGAAATTACTTTAACAATTTAATAACTGCACTATAGCAGTTTTTACATCAGTTCAACACATTTTTATGTTGCCTATTTATTAATATTGAGCCAATGATTAAAGATGAGATGTAGTGATTTTTTTTTCAATCCACATCAGAGATGATGCTAAATGATGACCATCCCATGTGCTGGTCTGTTTCTTAAATTATTTCATCCTCTGCTCTCTGGATTCTTTGCAGCTGTGGGGGTTAAACATGAGTGGTTCAACCTGTCCCACGCACTCCTTAAAATGCTGTCTATGCACATCCTTCCTGCCCCCTTCTGCATTCAGAGAAGTCGTACTGCCAGTTCCTGCAAAGAAAAGCACTGTATGAATGGAGGAGGCAGACCTTTTCATTCATCTGTCTGTCACATAGTAGAGAAAATTAGCGGACTAATTAACTAAATAACCAAACTAAATAACCAAAAGGAACCAAAAAATAAATAAATAAACCGGTCATAATTAGTTGTGCTGCTTTTCTTCACAAGGCCTGATAGTTTAAAGTGGTAGTAAAGGCTTTTTTGTAATTTATACCTACAGGTAAGCCTATAGTGCACTATTTAGGAGCTATTTACTTTAGCAGCATCAGTGATGTCACCGGTACATGCACACTGCGCTCTAAATGGACGACGTGCCATACGAAGAGAAGGCCAAGCCGGGGCCATGACGCGGCCCGGCCAATCAAACGATGGCTGTCTGCGAACCCAGAAGGAAGACTGGATGAAAATAGAAGACATGACTGCACACCACTCGAGGGCTTAGTTTTCAGGTAAGTCTTTCATAATGTGCTAGTATGCAATGCATACTAGCATATTATAACATTCATTTGCAGGGGGAAGACTTTTTTTTTTGCGGTTTACTACCGCTTTAACAAAGTTGTACAAACTGTACACCTATGAACTACTATGACATCCAGATTTCTATCCACTGTGATCTGATAAAATCAATTATTATTCAAATAATAACAAATGGGCATGGTGTACCAGGGATCATAAATAGTTCAAAATGGCAGCTGACAAAACTTAAAATGTCCTTGCTACTTATAAAATATTGTAACTGCTGTCATCTCCAGAGTTTTTTTTTTCTCAAGAACAAGGAACAAAAGCTTTAAAAGCAACCTATTGGTCATTAACATGTTTTACTTTTTTAAATAAGGTATTAACGAATTTCATATATTTTAGTTCATTCACCACTAAGACTTAGCACGTATCACTGTTTTTTAAAATAACTTTTTAATAAGATATTGATCTTTGTTGTCATGTACTGGTATGTACTAAACATCAAAATTAAAGGTATACGATGTATAGAAAAGAATAGTAATGCCTGGTTGAATAAAATCATGAAGTGCTTGAGGTGTGATGGATAGATGCTGTATCAACACGCAAGCCCTTAGGTTTTATGTGCGCCTAGCCTTCTTTGACCGCTGGCCGTGGGAAAATGCAAAACACGGCAAAATCTCGCGGTCAAAACGTTCCTATCCTGAACACGATTCTTCCGCGTTCAGGAGAGTGAGGTTGGGGGAGTTTGAAGCTCTCCTAACCGCAGCAGCTCCTAAACTCTGGTAAAAGCCTACAGTATGTGTACATTGACACAAAGGCTTTTATGGAGTTGAGTTTAGGAGCTGTGGCAAAAAGATTCCAGTCTGTCTGTCTGTCAGAGAAGTTGATGCATTGTTTTTGCTTAGCTGGACTCCTGGTGGAGGGACTAGAAGTCCCAGACGATGATCCACTCTGCAGTACCTCCTTATTGTGAGTTTTTTGGGGCCTTTTTCGACTGCTCTGAACCGCCGCTGCCTTGTGTGTGGGCGCCACCACCAACATTTTCTGAGGTTCTGGTAGGTTATTTCTGTGCCTTGTCATGGCTGGGGCCTTCAACAGACCCCCAGTGGTGTTTGTGTGTCCGTGGGCACGGATGGATAGCGATTCTCTCCGGCGGCCTGGTCACCATGCCATAAATATATATATATATATATATATATATATATATATATATATATATATATAATTCAAAATCCTTAGCAAGGGACTTCACAAAATACAAAGGATGCCGAGTAAGTGGATTTAAAAATGCCTTCCATGACAGGACCTGGGTTCCTGAGATAGCTTTATAATTAATCACTGTTACTATTAATCATTATTAATTTACATAGTAAAAACCATATAAAAAGGGGGATTTCCCTACACACAGGTGGAACCCTCCTGACTCCTGGGCCAGACCTATCTACTGGGGTGGAGCCCAGAACCCTAGTCAGGACATTATTTAAAGCCCAGCACACTAATTGGTCAGGTGTGTGCTGCCTGTTCTCAAAGTCTGGGCCCTGGCAGGATACCACCCTGCTACATACCCCCCCTCTCCCCATTTTGACCCTTGAGGGGGCATAACACACCATCCTAAATTTTCAACCTGGCACCCCTGTACCAGCTATCGCCAACAAGAGCTAACCCCAGTCTTATGTAATGTTTTAAAGGGAAACTCTACTTCCTGTCTTATCAGGTGACTTTCCCTGTGTCCCCCTGCTACACTGTCTTGGGTTCTACAAAGCCCCCCCAATGTCTTTTTTTCAGGTACGCTGAAAAAAGCACCATCTGCCTATTTTCCTTGGGGCTACAGTTTTAAACACTTTAGTAATAGACATGGGGTCTTTTATTTTGGAATCAAACTCTATTAATGCTGCCTTGTTAAGATTTGGGCCATTCCCTACTGAACCTGTAGGGGGGGTCGCCGTCTACTGTATAAGGATGGGACGAACGCCCTCCTGTTTGGATCGCAGCAGAACTCCCGAACAGGGGAAATGTTCTAACCCAAACAGCGAACCCCATTGAAGTCTATGGGAACCAAACAGAACAATCAAAAGTGCCCATTTTGAAGGCTTGTATGCAAGTAATTGGCCATAAAAGGGGTATGGAGGGTCTGGGTACTGCCCTGGGGGACATGTATCAATAAAAAAAAAAATCAGGAACTATGATTTTAATTATGCTTAAAGTGCAACAATAAAAAGGAAAAGTTCCTTTATATATATATAGTGCCTGGGGGGTCCCCTTAATGTGCCTGTAAAGTGGCACATCTGTAGCATGCATAAAACTAGCTACATCAAAAAGGGCATTTCTAAAGAAAAAAAAAACAAGTCAAATCCCATTTAAAATGACTCGTGGTTACAATTTCCAGCACCCGGCTATTAACAAAATAAAGAAGAAAACGGCATGGGGTCCTCCTTTCAGTCCATACCAGGCCCTTAGGGTCTGGTATGGATTTTAAGAGAAACCCCATGCCAAAATCCATGCCAGACCCTTATCCGAGCATGCAACCAGGCAGATCAAGAAAGGGGAGAGGACAAGCGAGCAACCCCCCCTGAACCATACCAGGCCACATGACCTCAATATAGAGGGGTGGGTGCCCCAAAGCACCTTGTCCCCATGTTGATGGGAACAAGGGCCTCTTCTCGACAGCCCTGATATCGGCCCTATTTAAGCTTCCTGCACCTGTCAGCAGGTGCTGTCCGTTCTACAGCCTCTGAGTACCTGTGAGCTTCAGCTCTCCTTCCTGAAACCTGCTTCCTGTGTTGTTCCTGTTCCTGTGTACCGACCCGGCTTGTCCTGATCTGCTACTTATCTGCCTGCACCGACCCTGGCTATCCACGACCATCCGCTTGCCTAACCCCTCTGTACCTTTGCCGTCAGCCTGTGAAGGAACCCTGCTTGGGCTTTGACTACTCTTCTGCCTGCCCCTTTTGTGCCTCTGTGACCCGCCAGTTGCCGACCCAGCCCGCATGACCATTCTTCAGTATACACGACCATCTGGAGCCTCACATCACCACCAGTGACCATCCAGCCCTCGTGCCATCCCGCACTCTGGGACTTGCTGCCTACACTACCAGGGGTCCCCGAATCGGGTGTATAAGAGTGGTTGTTCCCTGCTAAGACAGACTCCACCACCAGGACAGCGACAGGAGGGGATCATGCTCTGCTTCAGTATGTCACAGTACATGTTGTTATTCATGGCTCCCTCAATGAACTGTAGCTCCCCAGTGCCAGCAGCACTCATGCAGTTCCATACCATGACACTCCTACCACCATGCTTGACTTTAGGCAAGACACACTTTTCTTTGTACTCCTTACTGGTTACCATCACACATGTTTGACACCATCTGAACCAAATAGTTTATCTTGGTCTCATCAGACCACAGGACATGGTTCCAGCAATCCATGTCCTTAGTCTGCTTATCTTCAGAAAACTGCGGGCTTTCTTGTGCATCATCTTTAGAAGAGGCTTCCTTCTGGGACGACAGCCATGCAGACCAATTTGATGCAGTGTGCGGCGTATGGTCTGAGCACTGACAGGCTGACCCCCCACCCCTTCAACCTCTGAAGCAATGCTGTCAGCACTCATATGTTTATTTCCCCAACCTCTGGATATGACGCTGAGCATGTGCACTCAACTTCTTTGATCGACCATGACAAGGCCTGTTCTGAGTGGAACCTGTCCTGTTAAACCGCTATATGGTCTTGGCCCCCATGCTGCAGCTCAGTTTCAGCATCTTGACAATCTTCTTATAGTCTAGGCCATATTTATGTAGAACAATACTTTTTTCAGATGGCTGTGTGTTGAGTTATTTTGAGGGGACAGCAAATTTACACTGTTATACAAGCTGCACATTCACTACTTTACGTTGTAGCAAAGTGTCATTTCTTCAGTGTTGTCACATGAACAGATATAATAAAATATTTACAAAAATGTGAGGGGTGTACTCACTTTCGTGAGATACTGTATATATTAAAAACAGAATATTCAAAATCAATGTTTAAAAGACATTGGTAAATGCGGTAACAGTATAATACATAAAAAAACAACAAACACAGTACTAATCACTCTTGTATGAGTACACAGAGTGGTGCCCAACGTGTTTCGTGGTGGGGGCAGGTGGTAGTGGTGTATTGAAGTATTTACAATAGGTAAAAGGAAAGAGAATAAGGAATAGTATACAGTCATATCTAAGTATCAACATATTACATGTAGCATGGTTACATCATATATGTGTATATACTGTCCCTATGGATATAGTTATATATCCTATATTTCAGCATCAATTAAAAGCTAGGAAACATGCTGCTGCCAGCCTTCAGAAGAGTGGAGAGTGCAGTGGCTCTAACTTCACCACCCAAAAGGGACATAAGACCCAAACCCACAAAAAATGTCACACCACACACGACAGAGACGTGAGTCTGCCAATATAAGATGGAGTAATCCAAAATATAGGCACACTAGCCAAGTGGTTAGTATATCAGGAAAATACAATATGCTGCCATACCAATCTGGATTAATGAACTGCAGTGAATGGGTATAAAGGTTACAGATATTGAACCATAGGAGATGGGCACTGATTATCACCCAAGTTATCTATAGAAAAAGAGCAGACCATAGAGTCAAAGAAGAGAAAGGTCCCAGTTATAGGCAACAAAGGATGGATAACTTATAGTTATAATATTGTAAAAAATGCTTACTTCTAGGAGAAATCTCTCATTAGGAGTATGAGTGTGCCTAGGTATCAGGAACCATAAGTCAGACTGAGACATAAGTGCAGTAAAAATCACACTATTTAATAAAAATGGAAAAACAGAGCAACCGTAGTCAAAACATAGCCAAGGTTCGGTAGCCAGAGTGGATGGTTGGAGTAAGCCAGTAAACAGGGATCCAAAGATCAGCGAGGTCAAACAAACAGCATGGAGGGTCAGGAGCCAGAAGAGAAGTCAATGAAGCAGAGTCTTTAATCCAGAAACCAGAAGGAACCTCAAACAGGCAAAAGTCTTTCACAGGAAAACACAGCAGAGATTCATACAGAGATGTTGACCAGGCGAAGGTGTCTGAGATCTGATCCAGGCAGCTTATATAGCTAGGAGAACTGGCTAACGAGCAGGATATGGACATCAGGTGAGACAGAGTGGAAGTTGAGACTAACTATTAATCCTCAGCTGAGCAGCTTGCTCTGAGAAGGGAGGGCCAAGCCCAGCCCTGACAGTACCCCTCCTCAACGCCCCCCCTCCTCAGGGGGCCACCAGGTTTGAGGGGAATGCATCTATGGAAATCATGGAGGAGAAAAGGAACATGTATGTCCGAGAATGAGCCCCAAGAATGCTTCTCCAGACCGTACCCTTTTCAGTGAACCAGGTACTGTATGGGCCTACGGGAGTCAATGATAGATTGGATCTCATACTCCTCTTGGTTCTCAAGCTTAAGGGTTTGAGGATGTGGTACCAAGAGATGAAGTGGTTGCATACCAAAGGTTTAAACCAGGAGACATGTAATACATTAGAAATTTGCATATTAGAAGGCAGGTCTAAAGGGTAAGCCACTGGGTTGATCTTGTGGAGAATACGGAAAGGTCCAATAATCCATGGTGCCAGCTTCAGTGAGGGAACATGGACTTGGACGTTGCTAGAAGAAAACCAGACCCTCTCCCCAACTTGGTAAGAAAGCGCAGGTAGGCGTCTGTGGTCAGCATGGCATCTGTACCTATCATTGGCATGTCGCAAAGACTCCTGGACCTGTACCCAAGTGGAACGAAGACCACGGAGATGCTCCTCCAACATAGGAATTCTCTGAGGGACAAATGAGTTAGGCAACATGGCTGGTTGGAAAGCATAATTTGCAAAAAACTGAGCCAATCGGGAAGCGGTACTGATGGCACTATTGTGAGCAAACTCTGCCCAAGGTAACAGGTCAGACCAGTTGTTATGGTGGTCAGAAATATAGCAATGTAAAAACTGTTCCAAGAACTGGTTGGCTCATTCTCTGGCCCCATTGGACTGCAGGTGATACGCAGAAGAGGAGAAAAGCTGAATTCCCAACTGTGTCCAGGTTTTGGCAAGCCTCTTGTGCACAAACTGGCTACCCCTGTCCAAGACAATCATCTTGGGAAGCCCATGTAAGCGAAAGATCTCCTGAGCAAAAATGGATGCCAGTTCCTCGGACATGGGCAACTTCTTAAGTGGAATACAATGTGACATCTTTGAGAATCGGTCAACCACCATAAGTATAACTGTGTTACCCTGAGGGTTGGGTAACTCCACAATAAAAATCCATAGCCAGGTGGGTCCAAGGCCGCTCTCCATTGGGTATGGGTTGTAGAAGATCCACTGGAAGATGTTGTGGTATTTTGTTCTGCGCACACATGGAACAGGCTGCTACAATGGTGGCTACATCAGTGTGGAAACTGTTGGGAAATAGCCCAAATTAGTTGATTCTTCCCTGGGTGACCAGCAGCCTTGGGAGAATGGTAAGTCTGGAGCACAGCAGTATGGAGACTCTCAGGGACAAAGCACAGTTTCTCAGGAGGAGCATGAATCTGAGCAGCAAGGATCTCGTCACCCAAAGGTGAAGTGAGACTGGTACAAACAGTAGCCAGAATACGATCAGGAGGTATCACAGGAACAGGAACTGACTTCATCTTGGAAGTGGAGGAAAACTGTTGCGACAATGCATTGGCACTTACATTCTTCGTACCGGCTAAGAATGAGACTATGTAATTGAAGCTTGACAAGAACAGAGCCCGTCCTGGGGGAGAGGCATTTAGCCTCAGACAAGAATGTGAGATTCTAGTGGTCAGTCAAAATGAGAACCGGAACAGTGGTACCCTTGAGGAGATGCCTTCATTCTTTAAGGGCTAAAATTATTGCTAACAACTTTGTCCCCAATCTCATAATTGCATTCCACAGGAAACAACTTCTTGGAAAAGTAGCCACAAGGATGCATAGCACTCTCGGAGGTGGGACGTTGAGACAGAAGGGCACCAACACCAGTCTCAGATGCATCAACCTCAAGGATCAAGGGTAACGTAGGATAAGGATGTGCTAACACAGGAGCAGAAGAAAAGGCAGCCTTGAGCCTTTCAAAGGCCTCATTGGATTCCAGAGACCGGAGATTCCGTTTACCGTTCTTTCTGGTCATATCAGTCAGGGGTTTGACCAGAGACGAGAAGTTACCAATAAACTTCTGATAATAATTGGCGAAGCCAAGAAAATGTTGTAGTGGTCGTAAACCCACAGGTCCGGTCACTGTAGAACTGCCGATAGCTTCTCTGGGTCAATTAAAAAGCCAGCAGTGGAAATGACGTAACCCAGGAATTCACGATGGAACTGGCACTTCTCCAATTTATAATGTAGGTTATTATCTCTCAGCCTCTAAAGCACACGGCAGACATCTGTGTGGTGGCTCTCTAGGGACTTGGAATATATGAGGATATCATCAAGATAAACCACCACACATTGTTGCAACAAATCTCAAAGGACCACGTTGATGAACACCAGAAACACTGCCAGAGCGTTGCAAAGACCAAACAGCATTACAAGGTATTCGTAATGGCCTGTCCTCATATTAAACGCAGTTTTCCACTCATTGCCCTCCTTGATCCTTACGGGATTGTATGCCCATCTGAGATCAAGCTTCGTGAAAACCATTGCTCCCTTGAGGCAGTCGCATAACTCCGTAATCAATGTAATCGGATAAGCATTCTTAATCGGGAAGCAATTGAGGCCCCTATAATCGATAAAGGTCTCAGTTTGCCACTCTTCTTTTTCACAAAGAAGAAGCCAGCACCAGCAGGAGACGAGGATTTGTGGATGAACTCTCTGGAAAGTGAGTCTGCAACATACTCTTCCATGGCTTTATCCTCGGAGACAGACAAAGGGTAAACCCGGTCATGAGGGGGTATGGCAACAGGTTGAAGGTCACTTGCGCAATCATATGACCAATGTGGAGGCAAACTACTGGCTTGACCTTTATCAAAGACTGCTAAATTCACTGTACTCCTGAGGCAGGGAGGAGAGTGAAGAGGTACACAAGACCTTAGCCACTTTCTGAAAACATGTCTTACTGCATTGTGGCAACCAGAAAAGAACCTCAGCACGAAGCCAATCAAAAGAGGGGTGATGCCTCTGTAACCAAGGATAGCTAATAACCACCGGAAAATGAGGAGAGGAAATTGACTTGGAATTGGATTATCTCATAGTGAAGAGCCCCTACAGCCATGATCAATGGAGCAGTCATGTGAGTCGCCTGGGCAGGCTGTAGAGGTCTCTCACCAATAGCCTCAATGAAAAGTGGAGCCGCCCAAAGCTGCAGTAGAATCGAGTGCTTAGACAGAAAGGCACTATCTATGAACAGGCCTGCAGCCCCAGAGTCGATTAGAACCTGTATCTCGATGGACGACTCAGACCAAGAAAGGGAAACCAGAACCAGCGTCTTATGCTTACGGATGACTGGGGATGAAACAACACCACCTATAGTCTGTCCACTACAGGACCTGAGATGCAAGCATCTCCCCGGACAGGTAGGACAAGACTTCAAAAATTGACTCGCCTGGCCACAATCTCTCCCTCCTCCTAAAGGCTCTCTCATCCACAGAGAGATGTGTGAAGCCCAACTTCATGGGTTCTACCTCACTTGCAGGCTCAGAACCAGGATGTATGAGAGGTGAGGGAGGCACGGGTGGAACTACAAAGCTCAGAGCCAAATGTACAGGAGGCTTCCTCAAGCGCTACTTAAAGGACAGTCTATCTCAGAGTCTGGAGTCAATTAGAATGACAAATGTAATCAACTTCTCCAGCCCAGGGGGTATGTCTCAGGCTGCTATCTCTTCTTTAATCTTATCCCAGAGACCATGAGAAAAAGCAGCCACAAGAACCTCATTGTTCCAAGTAACCTCTGCTGCCAGAGTACAGAATTCAATCGCATAATTGGCAACAGTTCTCGTACCCTGGACAATGGGTTTTTGCGTCTTCCATAGAGGGTTTGCCCAGGCCAAGGCTCTGTCAGAAAGCAAAGAAATCACAAAGCCTACTTTGCTTCTGTCCATGGGAAAAGCCTGGGGCAGCATCTCAAAGTATATCCCAACCTGATTGAGAAATCCTCTGCATTGAACTGGATCACCTCCAAATCACTAGGGAAGTGGAGCGGAGCCAGACATACTCCCTATAGAGGTAATATTCGAGGCGGGTGCCTGCACAAAGACTTGAGCATCAGAAGGAGCGGCCTGCAACACAGGTTGTGCCGGAACAGCCACCGTAGGAGGAACCAGTAAGCAGTGCAATTCAGGAGCGTCTGTAACGCTATGGCAAACTGATCCATGCGGTGATCCTGTTCATCCAATCTGGAAAAAATATTACTAGCAAGTGGATTGACTGCATCTTCTGAATTCATGGCCTACTGTCAGGAACTATGAGTCAGACCGAGACAGAAGTGCTGTCACGTACCTGGTCGGAGGCCGAAGTGCTGAAAGGGCTTCCCTTGCAGCTGAGGGCAGAGCGCCCCTGGAGGTGGAAACAGGGAGCGCTGTGCTCAAAGAAGCAGGGTTGCCAGCTGCGACAGGCTTAAGAGATGACACTGTGCCCGCTGGATGTAGACTGACGAGCAGGATACGCTGCTGGGCAGGAGTCCCTTGTGATAACTGAAAGAGACTTGGCAACAGGAAGAGCCAGGAGTAAAGTCAGGAGCCAGGCAGGGAGTCATGCACGGGAGATCAGTCAATGGTGAAGCAGCAAGCAGAGTCAAGGATAGCCTAGGTCATACACTTGTAATCAGGCAGGAGAAGAGTCAGAGGAGGCAAGCCAAGGGTCAAGCACGTATCAGCAAGTCACTAGAGTAAGCCAAGGGTCAAGCTGGAATCGGAGACAAGGCAGGTCAAAGGCAAGCCGGGCCTGGCAACAGGGAATGCAAGATAACAAGAGCAGGAACACACGGAGGAAGCTGAAGATCATCCAGCAATTAGTTGCTTCTGCTGGACTTAAATAGTCCACTGAGTGACAGAAATTGTCACATATTGCGTGTGTGCACATGCCTGTGCCCTGTGCATATCTATTCCTGTGTGTGCGCTAATGTCGGTGGTGCGCGATTCTGCTGGATGTTAACAGTTCTGCCATTCCTTCTGCGGGCTGTTCTCTGACAAGTGCAGTAAAAATCACACTATTTAATAAAAATGGAAAAATAGTACAAACGGAGCAAAGGTAGTCAAAACATAGCCAAGGTTCGATAGCCAGAGCGGATGGTTGGAGCAAGCCAGCAAACTGGGATCCTGAGATCAGCGAGATCAAACAAACAGCATGGAGGGTCAGGAGCCAGAAGGGAAGTCAGCTGAGCAGAGTCTTTAATTCAGAAACCAGAAGGAACGTCAAACAAGCAAAAGTCTTTCACAGGAAAACCCAGCAGAGATTCATCCAGAGACGTTGACCAGATGAAGGCATCTGAGATCTGATCCAGGCAGTTTATATAGCTAGAAGAGCTGGGTAAAGAGCAAGATATGGACATCAGGTGAGACAGAGTGGATGCTGAAACTGGCAATTAACCCTCAGCTGAGCAGCTTTCTCTGAGAAGGGAGGGCTGAGCCCAGCCCTGACACTAAAGGCCCGTACACACGATGCAAATTTCAGACGGGAATTGTCGTTCGACGGCCTGTCACCCGAAATTCTTACCGTGCAGACTAGTATATTTTTGTTGTACGACAGTGCAACATTCGATTTTCGTTCCGTTAGTACGGTTTTTGTATGTTAAAAATTTGTACAACCGAGACTACGCATGCAAAATGAAAAAAAGATGCAAAAATATTCAAAACGTTACGTCACTTCTGACTTTGAGTTCGGTCATACGAAAATTTTTGTATTGTTAATACGCTCTTCACTTTCAACATGAGAAAAGCATCCAACAAAAAAACGGACGTTCTATCATCCGAAAATCAGATCGTGTGTATGAGGCTTTAGTTGTATTACGTTGGAACTTCAGATGGAGGTTTTCCAGCGTCCCATCATCCCACATAGAAACCAAGTCAGGATGATGAGTAAGAGTCAATCATATGGTATGGCAGCATAATAGATTTTCCTAATTCACTAACCACTTGGCTAGTGTGCCTATATGTTGATTACTCCATCATATATTGGCAGACTCCCATCTCTGTGATGTGTGGTGTGACGTTTAGTGTGGGTTCGGGTCCTATGCCTCTTTTGGGTGCTGAAGTTATAGCCACTGCACACTCCACTCTTCTGGGAGTTTAAAGGCTGGCGGCGACAGGTTTTTAATTGATGCAGAAATATAGGATATATACGTATATCCATAGGGTCAGTATATATACATATATGATGTAACAATGCTACATGTAATATATTGATACTTAGATATGGCTGTATACTATTCCTTCTCTTTCCTTTTACCTATTGTAGATACTTTAATACATCGCTACCACCTGCCCCTAATGAAGAGGAATAATGCACCACCTTGAAACACATTGCGCACCACTCTGTATACTCATACATGAGTGATTAGTACTGTGGTTGTTGGTTTTTTTATGTATTATACTGTTACCGTATTGACCGATGTCTTTTAAATATTAATTTTGTGTTTTCTGCCTATTAATATATAGCAATAAAACAATTCGATTTTAATATATCATTACCCTTTTCTTTGGAGTCTATGCCCTTTAAAATCCCAGTAGAGGGGTTCTTTCACTTTCTTGGGTCTATTGTATTAGGGATGTGGGCATTCTCTTTGTAGTACCCAACTAGAGCAAACAATATTGTACATTTTTGTATTCAGGGTAGAAAATACCCATCCCTCATTTTTTCTGTTTAACTCTGCTTGGGGACATTCTTATACAACCAACCATTATGTCTAACTATGCTGAAAAAAACTGGGACACATTGATGTCTGGGTTTTATAGGGAATTCACACAAAAAGAGCAAAAGGATACAGAATTGTCATCCATCTTTTCCAATTTAATAAAACTTTTAGAAAAGAAGTCCTCTTCCCAGTGGCATATACACTCTTTTGAACAGTATTTAAAGAATAACATCAATCCATTCAGCTTACGGATACACATTTTTACAACTTTAGACCATATTGGGGCATCTTTTAAGAAGGAATGGGATCAAAATCTCTCTATCTGCTGATGATGACCCTCCTCGTTGGGGAATATCAGAATAGGCTTAACCACTTCCCGACCACCGTACGACTATAAGCGGTGACAGCATGGCTCTGTCCCTCAAATCACCGCTTATAATAGCTACCTGCGTGCACGGATGCTAGCGCTCTTGCTCGCCGCATGCTCCCTGAGCGGGGCTGCGGGTCGGGTGGACTTGATGTCTGCTGGTGACCTGCGATGGGCTGTGACAGAGCTGGAACGGGGAACCGCCGATGTAAACACGGCGGTTCCCCGGTCTGACAGGCGGCATGTCAGAGATCTACTGATTCCTGTACTCGGGATCAGTTAGATCTCTGGTGCCCTTGACAGCCCAACCCCCATACAGTTAGAACACACCCAGGGAACACAGTTAACCCCTAGAGCGCCCCCCTGGTTAACCCCTTCACTGTCAATGACATTTATACAGTAATCAGTGGATAGTTAAATTTCTGATCACTGTATAAATGTCATTTGTGCCAAAAAAGTGTCAAAAATGTCCCAATATCAAAGTCCTGATAAAAATCGCAGATCGCCGCCATTACCAGTAAAAAAAAAATGTACAAACGCCAGAAATTAATTCTCATGGTTTGTAACTTTCGCACAAACCAATCAATGAACGCTGATTGCGATTTTCTTTTTTACCAAAAATATAAATCGGCCAAAACCGATGAATCAATTTATTTTTTTAGATTTTTTTTTCGTGTATTTTAGCAAAAATTAAGAAATATTTGTTTTTTTTTGCAAAATTGTTGCTCTTTTTTTGTTTATAGCGGTGATCAGAAATGATGCAGTGGTGATCAAATACCACCAAAAGAAAAAACTATTTGTGGCAAAAAAAGGACGCATGGTCGCACAATTGCCGGTTACAGCGACACAGTGCCCAATCGCAAAAAGTGCTCTGGTTCGAACATGGGGAATCCTTCCGGTCCTTAAGTGGTTAAACAACTGGATAAGGAATTGGACTTGATTAATGTGAAACTGTTCAGTTTCAAAAATCACTCTGTGTATTCCCAATATGACAAAGAACTAGTTGAACACTTAGAACAATTTAATCAGGACATATTGATTAAAAAAGAAAAAGGTTTAATAGGGACAAGATGGCATTTCAGGATAATAAGGCATGTCTGAAATTATATACATTCAAGAACTAGATTGAGTCATAGAACAAGACCTGATAACAATGAACAGGGTTTGTCCGATGCTTCATCTATATCATCCCTTTCTGTTTCTTCCAAAGGATCTTACAGATTCATGAAATCACGTAAATGCAAAAGGAAGTCACCTGGTGGTGGTACAGAGGAAAATTCCAATTAAAAAAATCTGACAAATTTCCAGCATTAAATTCAAATGTAATGGCATTCATTAAACTCACGTGCAATCAAATTAAAAAGCTTAAAATTACACATAGTGATCAGGATAGTTTATCGAAGGTGGAACGGGAGGCCCTCAAGTTCTTAGCGTCTAATTTCATGATCACGATTAAACCCTCCGATAAGGGGGAGAATATCGTTATCATATATAATGACAAATATATTGAAATGTGCAACATAATTTTAAACAATAAGCAATGGTACTGCAGGATCTCCTATACAAAAATTGAGAAAATCCAACAGGAATTCTACAATTTAGTTGATATGCATATGCAAATAATACTTTATCCAAATTGGAGTGGAAGTTTGTGTGTACAAACCTCCCTTGAACTCCCACCTTCTACTCACTACCAAAATTACATAAAGATATACAGCATCCATCTGACAGACCCATAATCTCATGTAATGGCTCATTAACTGAAAACCTGAGTAAATTTGTGGACGGGCATTTATGTCCACATGTGTTAAACATGCCAAGCTATATACGGGACACAATACACTTATTGCAAAATATAGATTGCCTATACATCCCCCCCTACAGCATCACATGATTGCAATCAACGTAGAGGCATTATACAGTTCCATCCCACATGATCAAGGTCTATCATGTATCATGTCAAACAAGCCAGTTTGATCGTATTTTGAATCCATTTGTGGTTGATGCACTGGAGTTTATTCTACAGTACAATTACTTTGCCTTCAATGACTTGCACTACCTCCAGGTGCAGGGCGTAGCGATGGGGACTTGCTGTGCCCCATCCTATGCCAATTTGTCCCTGGGGGAGTGGGAGCGTATGATCAGTCTATCAGAGGACCTACTTCCTTTTATGGAATGTGTGGTCCTCTGGTATAGATATATTGATGATATTTTTCTGGTATGGGATGGATCCATAGACCAGTTACGATCCTTTCTCCAATGCATCAACAATACTTTTAATTTGAATTTCACCAAGGCTCTGATGGCTTACTAACCAGCAGCCTCTACTGAAAACCCACGGCAGGGAACACCATACTCCATGCTAACAGGTTTATCCCCGACCTCTTGTTTTGTCAATACCTTATAGCCAGTACTTAAGGATCAGACGAAACTGTTTGAATGAGATTACTTAAAAAAAAAACTACACTACAGCTACATGATCTACATCAGGGCTTGACAAATTTGCCTTGAATCTAGGAGCCAGCTAAAAAAGTTAGGAGCCAGTTTTTTATAGCGTAGTGTTGGGTTGTCAGCGCCGGGGTAAGACAAGTACTTTGCGCCCCCCTAACCCTAACTTACTCACAGCAGAGCAGCCAGTCAATAACTCCAATGTAACACCGGGTTATAGGTTTACCAGAAAGAGTGACACTAAAAAAATCTGTTATGGGGGAAACTCCTCATTATGCCAAATGCATCGTGACTGCGGCATGTAAAACGCCCTCATCTGCTGCCTAATGGAGCTTAAGGGAGGCCAATGGTGGGTGCCAAAAACATGTCTCTACTGCACATTTTTACCACCCAACTTGCACATCTAAACAAAGCCTTAGTGACATTGTAAATAAAATATAAAAAAAAGGTGAAAAGTATTCCAGCGCTGCTGATCTTCTGCTGCCTCTTTGCAGCCACTTCCTGCCTACATGTGTGTCCCCCACATTGACTTTTCATTGCTCTGGTGGGTTTCCGGTCACCATGAAATACTGGAGCCCAGCTGCACATAGAGTGGTAATTGTTGATGGTACTCAGGGCTTTATCACAATTTTGTTGCTTAGAATAAAGGTCACGTTTCTCGCGGTGTAACATCATCTTTCATATTATACAAAAATAAAAAATGGGCTAACTTTACTGTTTAGTTTTTTTTTTATTCATTAAAAGTGTATTTTTTCCAAAAAATTGTGCTTGAAAGACCGCTGCGCAAATACCATGTGACATAAAATATTGCAGCAACCACCATTTTATTCTCTAGGGTCTCTGCTAAAAAATAATATATAATGTTTGGGGGTTCTAAGTCATTTTCTAGCAGAAAACACTGGATCTTTAATTTTAAGCCACTAATGTGAGAGAGGGTTTAGTCTTTAAATGGTTAAACTTTCCTGATACAGCCCGGGAGATAATTGCTTTGAAAGAACGATAAGATACATTGTTGCTTGTTTATTCTTCCTAACTCTCAACAAACATTCCAGGCAGACAGCCAAGTTTAACAGCTGTTAGATTAACCACTTAAGGACCGGAAGGATTTCCAGCTTTAGGACCGGAGCCCTTTTTGCGATTCGGCGATGCGTCGCTTTAACTGACAATTGCGCGGTCGTGCGACGTTGTACCCAAACGAAATTTGCGTCCTTTTTTTCCCACAAATAGAGCTTTCTTTTGGTGGTATTTGATCCCCTCTGCGTCATTTCTGATCGCCGCTATAAACAAAAGAAGAGCGACAATTTTGCAAAAAAAACACAAATTTCTTACTTTTTGCTAAAATACAAATCCAAAAAAAAAATATAAAAAAACATTTTTTTTCACCGTTTTTGGCCGATTTATATTCTTCATCATATTTGCGATAAAAAAATCGCAATCTGCGTTTATTGATTGGTTTGCGCAAAAGTGGTCGCGTTTACGGATGATGAGAATTCATTTTTGGGGTTTTTATTTATTTTTTTTTTTTTTTACTAATAATGGCGGCGATCTGCGATTTTTTGCGGTACTGCGATATTGGGGCGGACATGTCGGAACATTTTGACACTTTTTTGGGACCATTGGCATTTATACAGCGATCAGTGCTATAAAAATGCACTGATTACTGTGTAAATGCCATTGGCAGTGAAGGGGTTAACCTGCAGGGGGCGCGCTAAGGGTTAACTATGTTCCCTGGGCGTGTTCTAACTGTATTGGGGCTTGCCTATCTGGGGAAGGGAAGTTATCACAGCCTTCACGTACAGGAAGGCTGTGATCACAGACCTTCCCCCTCACACAGAGCGGAGGTCCGTGTTTACTTACACGGACCTCCGCTCATTCGCTCCGGGGGGGCCATCGCGGGTGGCCGGCGGCAATCGAAGCCGCCGCACCCGCTCCCCGGCCCTCCCCGGACACAGTGAGCGCGCGGGTGCGCCTCCGGCGGCGCGCGCGCGCTCATTGTGCGCGATCTGGCGGCCGCCGTCGTATGACGGCGTTTTGCCTTACAGCGCCACTTTGCCGCCGTCAATCTCCGATCGGCGGTCGGCAAGTGGTTAAGCAGAGAACGGCTCTAGGCTCTCGCTGAATCTGACACGCTGTTTTACCATAGTGATAGAAGGAACAGCTGCCACACGCCAGGATGCGATTTTTGGTCGCCGTGGCGACCTGGCGCCCGGGGTTTGTCGAGGCCTGATCTACATACATAAAAAAATCCTCACAAAAAGCGAATAATCCTATCTGGATTATTACTCGTTTCTCTAATCAACACCAGAGCATCAGAAAAATTATCAACAGATATTGGCACATGCTCACCGTGGACCCAATTGTGGGTTCTCTTGTATCCGAGACTCCAGCCTTCACATTTAGACGGGCCAGATCTATAAAAGATAGATTAGTCTCAAGTGAATTCAAAGGAGGTTCTGGGAGAGATCCCTGCAAAAGATGGGGAACTTTCAAATGTGGGGGCTGTAATTACTGCAGATTTATGAACACTAACCCTTCAGTCAACTTACCAAATGGAGAAAAATACAGACCAAAACATTATGCTAACTGCAAAACAGAGGGAGCTGTTTACCTTTTACTCTGTGAATGCAAATGCTTTTATGTTGGTAAAACCAAAATGGAATTTTAGCAGCAGGCCTATCGACATATAGCATCAATGAGAACATGTAAACCTGACCTCAAACTTAGTAGACATGTAAGTGCAGTACATAGTGGGGTCTTTCCAAGAATATCCTTCCTGATCTTGGATCAGGTACATCTGGGATCATGGGGCAGTGTTTGGAATAAGTCCCTGCTCCAACACAAACAAAGGTTCATATTCCATTTGCATGCCACCTTCCCCCAGGGTTGAATGAATCGTTCTCATTCAGACCCTTTCTAGAAGGGTTTACTTCAGGGGTCCAGAAATAGATAAATTGTACCTCATTCTATGGTATATGGCTGTTCCCTATAAGTTATAGCTATATACAATATCTCACAAAAGTGAGTACACCCCTCACATTTTTGTAAACATTTTTTTATATATTTTCTTGGGACAACACTGAAGAAATTACACTTTGCTACAATGTAAAGTAGTGAGTGTACAGCTTGTATAACAGTGTAAATTTGCTGTCCCCTCAAAATAACTCAACACACAGTCATTACTGTCTAAACCGCTGGCAACAAAAGTGAGTACAACCCTAAGTGAAAATGTCCAAATTGGGCCCAATTAGCCATTTCCCTCCCCTGTGTCATGTGACTCGGTGTTACAAGGTCTCAGGTGTGAATGGGGAGCAGGTGTGTTACATTTGATGTTATCGCTCTCACTCTCTCATACTGGTCACTGGAAGTGCAACATGGCACCTCATGGCAAAGAACTCTCTGAGGATCTGAAAAAAAGTATTGTTCTACATAAATATGACCTAGACTATAAGAAGATTGCTAAGACCCTGAAACTGAGCTGCAGCATGGGGGCCAAGACCATACAGCGGTTTAACAGGATAGGTTCTACTCAGAACAGGCCTCACCATGATCGTCCAAAGGAGTTGAGTGCACGGGCTCAGCGTTATATCCAGAGATTGTCTTTGGGAAATAGATGCATGAGTGCTGCCAGCATGGCTGCAGAGGTTGAAGGGGTGGGGGGTCAGCCTGTCAGTGCTTAGACTATACACCGCACACTGCATCAAATTGGTCTGCATGGCTGTCATGCAAGAAGGAAGCCTCTTCTAAAGATGATGCACAAGAAAGCCTGCAAACAGTTTGCTAAAGACAAGCACACTAAGGACATGGATTACTGGAACCATGTCCTGTGGTCTGATGAGACCAAGATAAAGTTATTTGGTTCAGATGGTTTCAAGCATGTGTGGTGGCAACCAGGTGAGGAGTACAAAGACAAGTGTGTCTTACCTACAGTCAAGCATGGTGGTGGGAATGTCATGGTCTGGGGCTGCATGAGTGCTGCTGGCACTGGGGAGCTACAGTTTATTGAGGGAACCATGAATGCCAACACGTGCTGTGACAAACTGAAGCAGAGCATGATCCCCTCCCTCCGGAGACTAGGCTGCAGAGCAGTATTCCAACATGATAATGACTCCAAACACACCTCCAAGATGACCACTGCCTTGCTAAAGAAGCTGAGGGTAAAGGTGATGGACTGGCCAAGCATGTCTCCAGACCTAAACCCTATTGAGCATCTGTGGGGCATCCTCAAAAGGAAGGTGGAGGAGCGCAAGGTCTCTAACATTCACCAGCTCCGTGATGTCGTCATGGAGGAGTGGAAGAGGACTCCAGTGGCAATCTGTGAAGCTCTGGTGAACTCCATGCCCAAGATGGTGAGGGCAATGCTGGAAAATAATGGTGGCCACACAAAATATTGACACTTTGGGCCCAATTGGGACATTTTCACTTAGGGGTGTACTCACTTTTGTTGCCAGCAGTTTAGACATTAATGGCTGTGTTTTTACTTATTTTGAGGGGACAACAAATTTACACTGTTATACAAGCTGTACACTCATTACTTTACATTGTAGCAAAGTGTAATTTCTTCAGTGTTGTCACATGAAAATATATAATAAAATAGTTACAAAAATGTGAGGGGTGTACTCACTTTTGTGAGATACTGTATATAGCTATAACTTATAGGGAACAGCCATATACAATAGAATGAGGTACAATTTATCTATTTCTGGACCCCCTGAAATAAACCCTTCTAGAAAGGGTCTGAATGAGAACGATTCATACTGTACATATGTCTGGTATTCTATGATGAAAGATCCGGGGTTCCTCCTTTCTATTCATATCTATCTAACTTTCTGTGGTCACTCATAGATTCCATATACTTTAGCAATAACCTCTATGTTTAAGAAATTGTTTTCTGTATATTCCTCCGTGATACTGTATTTTGATGAGCCTTGTTGTTAATTCTGTTAGTATTTGATCATGTCCTCTTGCTTAGCATTACAATGCAATTGTGTGTAATGTGCCACCTTTGGCTTTTTCAATCTGTCCTCTAGATGGGGTTTTTCTCTCTGGCTCGATCTTCCCTACCATCCAGTGCACAAAGGCCGTCGGATTGGATATCTTTCCACCCTATCAGCCTTTCTTGTGGGTTGTTTTGTAACTGGGTAGTATCCCGGTTGCTGTGGCAACTTTCTGCACTGGTGGACAGGTGACGCGGCGTGGCCTTCCTTCGCTCGGCCATGGGCATGGCTATCTCCCGGCGTGTGTTGATGGGGTGCCATGCTGTGCTGGCGTCCTTGCTTGTGGTCCTCATTGCTGCTTGTCCACGTGCGGGAGGTCCTGGGGGGCAAGATGTAGATCCTCCCCCGGCCTCACACCCACACCATGTAGTGCCTCCTCCTCTGGCCCACCTTGATCTATTTAAGGTGGGGGGATCTCTGGCCATTTTAGTTTGCTGCCAGACCGATCAGTTCAATCTTTGAGCCATCCAAGAATTGTTAAGGTAACTTCGGCTGTTATACTCTGGAAGTGTTTTTTGTCTACATTATAGTGATCCATATGATTGACTCTGACTCTAAGACCCCATACACACTATACAACTTTTGTTGTCAGATTTCCTTTAGATTTACCAAAACTATGTAGTGCAAGGGCCTGCCTGATTGCATACAAATTGAAACTCTTAGGGTCTGACCACATATTACATGGTTTTGGTAAATCTGAAGACAAAAATCTTCAGAAAATCTAATAGTGTGTATGGGGTATTACTCTTCATCCTGACTAAGTTTTTATGTGGGATGATGGGACGCTGGAAATCCTCCATCTGAAGTTCCAGCCTAATACAACTTAGTACCTAAGCACCCTTATACTCCTAATGAGAGATTTCTCCTAGAAGTAAGCACTTTTTGCAATATTATAACTATAAGTTATTCATACTTTGTTGCCTATAACCAGGACCTTTCTCTTCTTTGACTCTACTTTAAGGTCTGCTCTTCTTCTATAGATACCTTGGGTGATAATCAGTGCCCCTCTTCTATGGTTAAATATCTGTAACCTTTATACCCATTCACTGTAGTCCTTTAATCCAGGTTGGTATGGCAGCGTAATCCTGATATACTAACCACTTGGGTAGTGTGCCTATATGTTGATGACTCCATCTTATATTGGCAGACTCACATCTCTGTAGTGTGACATTTATTGTGGGCTCAGGTCCTATGCCCCTCTTGGGTGGTGAAGTTAGAGCCACTGCACTCTCCACTCTTCTGGGCATTTGAAGGTTGGTGGGGGCATGTTTTCTATTTTTTAATTGATGTGGAAATATAGGATATATAACTATATCCATACACAAAGGATTAAGGAAGTGGAATTCTCCCTCAATATACAAGGTGGATTTTGTGGGCACAACACGAGGCGAAAACTTATAAAAGGTATATCTTTATTACAAAACTCACATTAAAAAAGGTGATAGACGTAGCACCCTGGTAGCTCAACACAGGATTAGCAGATAACCCAATAACACATTCGTGGAAAATATGGAGTCTAGTTACAAGGTAAGAAAAAAGTCCATAATATTTTAAGGTAGTAAAATTCTTATGTGTCAGAAGATGGTATTCAGGGCCGGTGCAAGGATTTTTGCCTACACAGGCGAAGGTGCATTTTGGTGCCCCCCTTCCCACACAGAAAGCATAAAAAAAGCCGACAAGGGTTACAACCCTCCTTTTTTGCCATTAGTTCTACTTTAAAGCCTCAAACGTGTTCTGATTGAGGTGTAATATGATAATGTGTTGTTCACATTGCAATGTACAAGGTTTACCTTTAGCTCGGGCTCACATAGGAGAGATGCGGGAAGCAGCATGATTACAGAGCCGGTTCCTGCATCACTTCTCTCTTGCAGTCCGTTCACACTGCCTTCTGTGAACCGCTGTGGGTGTCATTACAAAATTAATGACACCCCGAATTTTGTTCACAGATCGCAGTGTGAACTGTGCACTCGCACATGAATCGGATCGCATGGGTGAGAACACCAATGCAATACGATTCTAATGCGGGGAAAAAAATGTCCATGTACCTTTTTTTGTAGGAGTCGAATGTGAGTTCAGCCATACGACTGTATGGCTAAATTCGCACTGCTCAGAGAATGCATGTGATCGTCACCTGCAGTGTGGGTGCGATTCACATGCGATCTCTGATGATCGCCCAGGTCAGAATCCGGGCTGAAAGTGGTAGTAAAGTCCACTTTGTTTTTTACCTAGAGGTAAGCCTATAATAAGGCTTACCTCTAGGTACACTGAATATCTCCTAAACCCATGGTGTTTAGGAGACAGTCAGCCTGCATGCAGCCAGTGACATCACTGGTGCATGTCGCTCTGAAGGTCCGGGATACTGTACCACACCTTCAGAGCGACATGCTGGAACTGAGGGCACATGTGTGCGAGTGACCTCATCGCAGATTGGCCGCTCATACAGCGGCTAGAGCATGCGAACCTGGAAGGAAGAAGTGGTGAACATGGAAGCCCTGTCAGTGATGACAGTGCGCCACTGGAGGGCTTCGTTCTAAGATAAGTACTTCATAATGTGCTAGTATGCAATGCATACTAGAACATTATGCTGTTGTCTTGCAGGTGTTTTTTTTTTAAACTGCTGCAGTTTGCTACCACTTTAAGGCCGTGTTCCCACAGATGTTCTGATTGCGCCTACCGGTCTGTTTTTCAGGTGGACTCGATTGGACCATCCATTCTCTATGGAGAGGTAGATGTAAATGGACATGTGTCCATTTACACCTGCTTGCATCCAATCTGATGTGCTAAAAACAGATGGGTGGGGATCCATTCCCCATCCGTCTAGCTGATTGGATAAAAATTGGATGTAAACGGACACACGGTCGGTTTACATCCAACTGCCCACAGAGGAGAGCAAGCTCTGCCCATGTCCACTCTGCGCAGCAGAGCAGACACAGACCGGTCGTCCACCTGCTCAATGGGGATCAGCAGAAAGTTTTCCTGCTGAACAGGTGGATTTGAGCCGGAGTCTGCCCATGTGAAAGGGGCCTAATAGTACATCTCATTATACATCACATCTGCAGATAGACTATTGAGAAGCAGGAAAGGACAGGGGCTGTGTATCCCGTACATATACAATCTGTCATGCCAAAAAACATCTACTGGAGCAGGGATAGCTCAGAGCCCAGAGCACATGTAAAGAAGGGATGCTGGGGATGCCATATTCCATCCTCCAGCACGACTTTAGACAGTGACTCACCCAGTGTCTTTCCTCCATGCAGCCTGTGATAGAGATAGGAGGGGAGGCAGTCCAGCTGCTGTTGGCAGACAATGCAGAGTCCTGAGTGAAAAGTTTGGTCCTGCACATCTGAGTGAAAACGAAACCAAAGTAACCCCAGGAGTGGCTCCTCCTCCTGACATGTGTGCTGCAGGGCTGGACCGGACCACAGACTGCATATTGGGGGGGTACTCGTCAGGGGGGAAGCTGCACATAGGATTTAGATGGCATAGGGGGGCACTACAGTGATCGGTTCTGCCTGGATCTGTATCTAAGGACAGATTCCAGTTAGGAATGACCAGTCAGTGAGGGTGCAGCAAGTGACTGGGGATTGATTTTACCGCCCCTCATCTGCTGGCACCCCCAGGTGGCCGCTTGAGCGGCCTTATGCTTGCGCCAGCCCTGATGGTATTGTCTATACATTTTCACCATGTTTGCTTTGTCAACACGTTCAGCAGTTTGATAGCTTTCTCAGGACAAATTGGTTTGGTGCTGATGATTCAGTGGAGGTGGGGTGACCACCAACAAACAAGTTAAAAACATTGTGGATACCAGTAGAGCTCTGCAGGACTATGTGTCCAGGTTAAGTGTTATGCCCCTTAATGGGATACACAGGTAAGAAGAATGGAGGAGGAAGGGACTCCCAGTCCTCAAGGACTTGTCATAGTAGGATCCAGTAAGGATATTTGATTAGCTAGTACAGTGCACCTCATTCACCACCACAATCATTGTGGGGGGAAGGGAGGGGGAGAGAACTGGTCTTCTCAGTTTCCTAATGTTTTCAGGGCAATAATAAACAAAAGCTCAAGTAAAGGACGGGGGACTTTGTGATACGTCACAGTACAGTTGTATCATTCACTTAAGCCACAGGTGATCTCTTAATGGATGTGCTGGAGTATACCTGTTGTGGGGCCTGTCATAGTATAGCCAGACCCATCAACCCTAAGTAGGGAGGGAGCACCTGCCTTTGGAGTGTGAACTGCCAAGGTATCCCTGCTGGTACACCTAACTATATTCATAGGGTCAGTATATATACATATATGATGTAACCATGCTACGTAATATGTTGATACTTAGTTATGACTGTATAATATTCCTTATTCTCTTTCATTTTACCTATTGTAGATACTTTAATACACCACTACCACCTGCCCCTGATGAAAATGAATAATGCACCACTCTGTGTACTTATATATGAGTGATTAGTACTGTGTTTTTTTTTTTTGTTGTTTTTTTATGTATTATACTGTTACCGCATTGACCAATGTCTTTTAAGCATTCATTTTTTGTATTCTGCTTTTTAATATATAGCAATAAAACAGTTGGATTTTAATATATCATTACCATTTTCTTTGGAGTCTATGCCCTTTAAAGTCCCAGTAGAGGGGTTTTTCCACTTTCTTGGGTCTATCAAACTGTTAATATACTGCACGTTGCAGATATATAAATATATGTATAAAGTATCTTTCTTCCAAAGATATGGTTGTAATTGAAGCCAAGGCATAAAGTTAAAAATGTTAATCTCATTTCGGTCAGGGAAGCTAGCACTGTGAAATTTACAAGAAAAAAATAACACTAAAATCTGAAGGCAGGAAAGAATCTATTAATTCTGAATATATTAGGGCTCCAAAAAGAATTGTGTCTTTCGTATGCTGATTATGATGGATAGTATTGTAAAAGCTATCACATATTTTAGTTTCAAATAGGCACTTGTTTTAGAACTCATATGCAAAGTCAATGGACAGTGATTTTGTGAAAAGGGTACTTGGGAAAAAAATGAAAATGAAAATGACTAAATGATGCCTTGGTTCACCTTTGTGAATATATATCTGTATGCAAATCAGTAAAATACTAATTCAGCATAATACATATATTTTCACACATTATTTAAAAAACAAAAACATGTATGAAATATTTACTCCAACAGAACATATTAAGATCTTTGATAAAATGAAAAAATATGTTAGAATGCCTGCTTTCAAATTGCAGGTTAAGTATACAAGAGGCAGTATCAATTTGTATATAGGTTTTGATATTGACTCTAAAATACCTTTTTAACTATAAAGAAAAAAAAAAAAATATATATATATATATATATATATATATTTTTTTTTTTTTTTTTTAACCTCTTCCCTACCGGCGGACGTCCTTGGGTTTGAGTAGTGATATCTGAAAGACACCATTCAGATACCGTTTTTCTCAGCAGGCGATTCCCTGCAAGATAAAAGTGGTCTTAGCGGCGGATTTG
>BLSH010431193.1:688396-703458 GCA_018402905.1 Glandirana rugosa
TCCTGTTAACCCGGCTTGCTTTGACCTGTTGTCCGCTACCTGCATCGACCCCGGCTATCCACGACCATCCGCTTGTCTACTCCTCTGTACCTCCGCTGCCCGCCCGTTAACGAACCTTGCCTGAACTTGACGATCCGCTTGCCTAACCCTTTTTGTACCTTTCTGCCTGCACGTTGCCAACCCTGCTTGTACGACCATTCTCCTGTTTGCACGACCTGCTGGAATCTCACTACAACATCTGTGACCATCCAGCCCTCATGCCATCCCGCACTCTCGGGCCTCTGTCTACACTACCAGGGGTCCTTGAATCGGGTGCGCAAGAGCGGTTGTTCCCTGCACAAGACAGACTCCACCGTCAGGTACGTAACACTGGCTGTCCAGACCTTTTTTCTATATATCAATGTACTCACATTGAGCCTGCACCCAGCAGCTTTGGGGAAGGTAACTAATTGAGGCACACCTCTAGAGCTGACATACTACCTTGACCCAGACAGCATGTCTATGTGATGTGACTGGGTACTTCCATCTTCTGAAGAAACATCAGTAAAATGTGAAAACTGTACTATTTGTGTAGACGTTCTTTAGAATATAAAGGCTAATGGCCGGGGATGATATGGAAGCCTGTGGCATGGAGTTAGGCACAGTATGGCAGAGGTAGAGAGTTACAAGCAAGTGGGTTGTGTTTCTGTCAGAAAGAAGTGGGGTGGAGACTTGTACCTCTTGGTGTCAACACACAGCCAATCAGAAGCCCCATTGCGTGCTTCTTGGTTTTGGTGAATTAAGTTAAAGTAATTGTAAAGCAAATGTTTTTATTAAAATAACAAACATGTTAAACTTACCTGCTCTGTGTTGTTGTGAAAACATTTGTTTGGTGTTGGAAACTGAAGAGAGAACCACAACCCATGCGGTGTGCCTGGTGTCTCCACATGTGTCCCCCTCTTATGGTTTCACTCACCGGAATGCTCTCCCCTCATAGGGGTAGCCAGCATTCACAGCACCACCTGGCTGTATGTGGATATCCAGGACCAGCCCTAGGTTAATTCCTCTTTGTTCCACTGGAAAAAAAAAAATTGCTCCGCCGTCAACTGAGGCAAACCACCGAATGCCTGGCTTGCCATTTGACATTTTTATTTAGGTAAGGGACAGAGCCACCTTGCAGCGTCACCTGGTGGCACTGCCCCCTTGTGGCATCACCGACCAGTGCATGCTGGATCTGCGATGTCACAAGGGAGTGGTGCCACCAAGTGATGTCGCCAGGGGGCCCCATCCTTACATATATAAGAACTGTCATACGGCAAGCCAGGCATGATTAAAGATGGATTTACATCAGGGGACACTGTTTTTTTTATTTTTTAATAAATAAATTATCAAAAGCGGTCGCTGTGTGTTTATTACTTTTTGACATTTTTGGTGGATGGGTAGGGCCTTATTAAATGGGGCTTCCAGATTCTGATAAGCCGCCTGCCCTATGCTGTTTCATTTTTAAATTTTGGCATGGGGGGGACCTATGCCGTTTTTAAAAAATATTTTTCTATTGCTGGCAATGGTATTGTATTGCTGGCAATTTAAATGTTGCTTCATTCATTTTTTTTTGTTTAGAAATGTCATTTTTGCTGCAACATGTTCTATACATGCTACAGATGTGCCACTTCACAGGCAGACTAAGGGGACCCCCGGGGACTATATTTAAAGGATTTTTTTATTTTTATTGTTGCGCTTTAAGCATCATTAAAATCACTGTTCCTGTAAAAATGATCTTTTTAAAAAAATAAAAATAAATTGCATTGATACATGTCCCCCAGGTCAGTACCCGGACCACCATACCCTTTTTATGGCCAATTACTTGCATATAAACCTTCAAAATGGGGACTTTTGATTTTTCAAGTTCAGGTCCCATAGACTTTAATAGGGTTCGCCGTTTGGGTCAGAACTTTTCTGGTGCGAACCGAACAAGGGGGTGTTTAGCCCATCTCTACTGGTGTGTTATCTTGGTCCTGCAGGTGTATCCATTCACCTAGTGTTTCTATCCTGGTCTGAGATTCCCTGTTGCTGCGAGACTGTCCACTGGAAGCCCTTACTCTGACGAGCCTGATTTTAACTGTCACAATGTGAGTTTCCATTTCTCTTTTCATTACATTAAGCCTGGGTACAGACTGATGCGATCTCAGATATCGCATGTACATCACTGAACTCACATTAGACTCGCACAAAAAAAGGTACATGTACCTTTTTTTCCCGCAGTAGAATCGCATCGCATGGATGTTCTCACCCATGCGATCCGATTCATGTGTGATTGCACAGTTCGCACTGCGATCTGTGAAGAAAACTGGAGGTGTCATTAACTTTGTAATGACACCCGCCAGTGGTTCACAGAAGGCAGTGTGAACGGACTGCGAGAGAAGAGCGATGCGGGAACCGGCTCTATGATCACGCTGGTTCCCGCATCTCTCCTATGTGAACCAGGGCTCAATCTGTTAATATACTACATTCAGATTGTACCCTGCTGTTCTTCTTATCTGCTTGCCTAGAGATACTTCAGTCTCTTCAGAAGTGCTACATCTGCTGCATTGAGATCAGCAGAAAGTTATCCCGAACACTCCAATTATTACTCTAAGTGATTTCTTGTTATAATGTATTGTACACTCAACCTCGTGAGTGCAGAAAGAGGGGCTGAAGTTCTTATAGAAGTTTAAGGTAAAAACTCTTTCAAGTGACTCCTACAGGTGTAGAGCTACAATTAATGTGCACCTTTCCATGTTTGGCTTACTAAGATGTTTTGTAAATAAATAAAATATCGAAGTACTGAACATGAATTGGTAAAGGAAATATATGCACAATGCACAGTATAGAACATTCTTTTTGTGTGTTTTCATATAATTGGTAGTATGCCAAGAGTAGTACCCAAAATACCCAAGAACATTTTTGTTTGGCAGTGAGTTCACCTTTGATCTCGCCCCATGAAGATTTTATCACATTGCCTCTCAATACAGTAACCAGTTTTGGATGATCTTAACAGTACACGCAGTCCCCGGGTTACAAACAGATAGGTTCTGTGGGTTTGTTCTCAAGATGAATTTGTATACAAGCTGAAACAGATACATTTTTTAAGTGTAACGCCAGCCAAAAAAGTAATTGTTAAGTTTTTTAGATATCATAGGGAAGGGTTAACACCCCTGTAACATTTGTTTTGCTGTCTGTGCCCCTGTTCAGAAGATTTCCCCTCACTTTCCTTCCCTGTGACAATTGGACTTTGAAAATCTTGGGTTGTTGTGAAAACAACAATTGGTGATAAAGCTTCATTGGAGACACCTTTTTCCCATAATAACTCTTACAAGAATGAATTCCACTTCCTAGGGGTAGATTTCCTCTGACTTCCTGTTGTCTCCCTCCGTTTGTAAGTATGAGTCATATGTAAATCAGATGTTTTTAACTCAGGGACTGCCTGTACAAGACTCTAAACTATAATGTATTCTAAGCTTCTGTAAACCATAATTGCCATAGGTGTGCACAGCCTATTGCATTAGGGTGGGCACCCCTAATACACGCACACACACACTCTTTTAAATAAATGTAAACACATATTTTAAATGCATTTAAACATTTTTTAATGTTTTAATACATTTTACATTTGATGGCAGAGCCTGTAGGAGGAAGAGAGGGGAGGGGGTGAGAGGTAGAGGGAGGAGTGAGATAGAGAGAGGGGTGAGAGATAGAGTGGGTGGTAGAAAAAGGGGGTGAGAGAGAGAGGGGGAGAGAAAGAGGGGATGAGGTTGAGAGAGAGAGAGTAAAAGGGGAGGAGAGGGGGAGCGAGAGAAGGGTGGCGAGAGAGAGACAGGGTTAGAGAGGGGGGGGGGTGTGGTAGAAAGAGGGTGTGAGGGCGAGAGAGAGGGGGGATAAGAGAGAGGGGGTGAGAGAAAGAGGGTGTGAGAGAGCGAAAGGAGGGTTGGGAGAGAGGGGGTGAGATAGAGTGATGGTGAGAGAGGAGGGGTGAGGGGGGTGAGAGAGAAAATGGTGAGAGAGAGGGGGTGAGAGAGAGGGAGTGAGAGAGAAGAGAGTAAGGGGATGAAAGAGAGGAGGGGTGAGAGAGAGTGGGGTAGAAAGAGAGAGAGGGTGAGAGAGAGAGAAGGTGGGTGTTCAGCATGCCTGCTACTGACAATCATGGTCTCAGGCTGGTCTCCCCGAGGCTCACACTTCTGTACACTGAATGATACACTGGCGCCCAGAGTGATTAGGGTGTGCCCAGGCACACCAGTATCACCCTGTGCATGCCTATGATAATTGCTCATTATCATTTTTAAAGTTAAAACAAAACAACGTTTTTTTCCTAATGTCGGGATGACCAAGGAAAAGCATTTCATTTGTTAGGACAAATGTCTCATATTTTCACATTGCAAGAGTTATTTATTTTGTATGTGAAATTTATCATTGTTTGATGATAAAACAAACCATTTTGCACTAAGCGAAATGTAAAAGGGACCTTATTAATTGTCAAGTGATTAAATAAGAATATTTTTGAAGCGTTGAATAGGTACTGATTTACACACCTTTTTTCTTTGCTTTTATTAACTGACTTTGAAATGCTAATTTGTGCTATGCTGCATCTGCTCTCAAACCTTCAAATAACAATAAGCAACTGTGTCATGGATATTCTGCATATAAAAGTTAACAAATCAAAATGAATTAAGGGAAGAATGATGTTCTTTAGAAATGAAAACGTGTGAAGCTCAATATGGCATTTGAATAAGGATTATTGTGACAGAGCATATGATATGCCTCTGGTTTTGTTGTACCAAAGGCAGTCAAAACAGTACAACTTGTGAAGAGATGAATATCATTGGTGACATACTGAGGCAGCATGTTCCCTCATGATTTATTTATGCTGCTCACTTTGTACAAATAGAATGATGAACATATTCCATAGACAAAACAAGACACTCAGTAAAAGAGTGAAATTGAATGTTGTCATTAGCTTATATATAAAGGCACATTAAATAGGATATTAATGCAAACATGAGTAAATATATACTTTAAAAA
Organism: Glandirana rugosa; assembly: GCA_018402905.1. NCBI lineage: Eukaryota > Metazoa > Chordata > Amphibia > Anura > Ranidae > Glandirana > Glandirana rugosa. Next base: position 693,431 of record BLSH010431193.1, read on the forward strand.
AAATCAGATTTCGGGTTTGGTAAAGATAGTTTGGTGCAGGTGATTTCTCACAGGTTGCTATAGGTTATTGTACATTTTTTTCTTGCCTTATTAAATGCCCTAGTCCATTATAAAAACACTATTAACCACAGATATTATCATAAGAGCATCACACATAGGCCAAAAAGTGGTATCCCAAAAAACACTTTTTCTCCTACGTTCACTGACAGACGCAGCTCTTCATGACATGTGGTTTATGCTTGTCCTATTAGGAGTTAACTAGGCAGGGAAAGAAAGCAAGCTGGCCCCTCCCACGGGGCTGTCCTCTCTTCCCACATAAACCCCCTACTCTGCTTAGCCCATCAGTTTTTAACATGCCTAGTCGCAAGGAGTTGACCTGGCTCCCTTTTGGAACCTGCGGTCTGGATGATGACCGTTCTTTGATTTTGTTTGTTTTTCTTTTTATTTGCTTCTATCAAGTGATCTGAAGTCTGCAATCAAGAAGCCGGCTGAGGCATAGAGGATCATTACAGGTCCTGTACTTTCCCCAGCGCGGCCGACCGATGCAAGCTAGTCCCGGTGTATGGGGTCCGTTCCGTGCGGGCGGCCTGTGGGTACTCCACTTGCGCCCAGGTCCCGGATTGTGGTCCGGTTCGGAGGCGATTTTTCGCCGGCAGCATCCCGCCCCGGCAGGGGTGGAAGGTCTGCGACCGGGTGGCTACCCGCTACGCCCGACAGGAGTGGTGAGTGAGTGCCCCCCTCTCCCATTTTTAGGCGCGGGGGGAGCGACGGGTGTCCTAACATGTTTGGAATGTAGCCACCAGTTGGGGTCCCCTGGGGTCTCTGTGGGGCGGTGGTGTGCGGCATTGTGGGGGTGCCTCAAATAGGTTTTCTCACTGCATTTAGCTCCAATTCAGGGGAAACAATGGCAGACTACTCTGCTGGGCTTGCTGAGGAGGAATCAGCGGAAGCGCAATCTGCACAGGGGGCATTTCTGGACCAGCTGAGGGTGGTTTTTGGCGAATTTCTCCCCCCCGGATGGAGCCGAGCAGGGGGCCCTAAGAAGTGCCCTCCTCCCCCCTGTTCTTCAGGGGAGGACTCTGAACCAGAGATAGCCTCGGGGGTCACAGGGACCCCAGTAGAGCTTTCTGAAGGTGAACTGGCCCCCTCGGACGGAGAGGAGGACCAGGGGGCATCGGCAGCGTGCGAAAAAGCGTTGGTATCCGCCATTATCTCTGGGATTTGCACTACTCTGCGACTGGGCCAAGAGGGTGAGTCGCAGACATCTGCATATGTTTGCGAGTCTGCCAGGCCTCCTAGGGCTCCTAGGGTCTACCCTTATGATCAGTTCTTTGACCATCTGATCTACCATGAATGGCAGCGACCGCAGCATTCCTTCTCATTGTCAAAACGCTTTGCCATCCGTTATCCTTTTGAGGATAGCTTTTTGAAGAAGTGGGCGTCCCCTGCGGTGGACCCCCCGATAGCTCTGAATAAGGCGACGACCATTCCCCTGGAAAGGTCCCCTTCTTTTAAGGACCCGGCTGATAGGCGGACAGAGGCAGTGTCAAAAGCACTTTTTCTGTTAGCTGGGTCGGCTCCGAGACTGGCCCTGGCATCTGCCATGGCGGCGCAATAATTATCTGAGCGTATGGCGGAGCTTCAGAATGATCTGGACTGCGGCCACCTGCTTGATGCACCGCAGAGGGCTGAGTTTTTGTTTCAGGGTATCAAGTACCTTTGTGATGCAGCCCTGGATCTGCTCCCTATGTTATCCAAAATGGCTGTGTTTGCCGTCATTCTCAGATGAGTTCTTTGGTTGCGCTCATGGTCGGGTGACCACGCGTCCAAGAAAGGTCTTGCGGATCACCCCTTTCAAGGTGGCCACCCTTTCAGACCGCAATGGATGAAATCATCAAAGATTTCACCGGTGGGAAGAGCACCTTCCTCCCGGAGCCCCGGAGGCGAGAGTTTCGCCGTAGACAGGGGCCTATTTATTCTGGTCAGAAGAAATTTTTTCGTGCCTCCGGCGCAGCAGGAAAGGGGACGCTATCTGGCAAGGCCGCTGCAGGGGTCGGTAAGTGGCAATGGCAGCGCAAAACTGAAAAGACAGAGAATAAGCCCTCCTCTCCATGATGGTTTGCCCCCCCGAGCTTTGGGTGGGGGACGTCTTCTGGGGTTCGCAGACTGGTGGACTGCCCGCATTTCTGACCGGTGGGTTCAGGAAGTGGTGTCCACCGGGTACAGGATAGAGTTCAGCGCTCTACCCCCAGACCAGTTCTTCCCATCGAACTTGAGACTCCCGCAGGGGCATCGGGAGGCCCTCTTCGGGGCTGTTCAGGCACTCTCCGACCAGGGGGTGATCGTGCCAGTACCTCAAGTGGAGAGGTTTCGAGGTTTCTACTCAAACCTGTTTGTGGTCTCCAAAAAAGGAGGGGAGGGGTCAGGCCAGTTCTGGACCTGAAGGCCCTGAACCGCTATGTAAATATTCAGGATGGAATCTATTCGCTCGGTAGTGGCCGCCCTCCATCAGGGGGACTTCCTGGCATTTCTGGATATCAGGGATGTGTATCTCCATGTTCCCATTTGCCCCCGGCATCAGTGTTTTCTTTGCTTTGTGGTGGGGGACCTCCATTACCAATTTGTGGCACTCCCTTTCGGTCTAGCTTCGGCTCCTCGGGTTTTCACCAAACTGGTGGCCCCAGTACTGGCGTTACTGCGGCAGAGGGGCATTGCGGTGGTCGCTTACCTCGATGACCTGCTCCTGAGAGCGGAGTCCATCTCGGCTCTGGAGGAGAACGTGAGGATCACCATGGCTTCGTTGAGGGACTTTGGCTGGTTGATCAATCTGCAAAAGTCGACAGTGTCTCCGTCCCATTGCCTGGAGTACCTGGGTCTGATTCTGGACACAGAGCAGGCGAAGGTGTTTTTACCTCCGACCAAGTTGCTGTCGCTGAAGACAGCGGTGCGAATCTTACTGTCACACCGGCAGTCGTCATTACGTTTCTGTATGCGGGTGCTGGGGCTCATGGTCTCAACCTTCGAGGCAGTACCTTAAGCCCAGAGCCACACTCGACTTCTCCAGCGAGCGATTCTGTCTCGGTGGGACAGGTCTCCATGATCCTTGGATCTCCCAATCCGCTTGAATCTTCAGGCCAGGGGTTCGCTGGCCTGGTGGCTTTGGGACCCGGCCCTGACTCGGGGGAAGTCATTCCTGCCCCTTCACTGGTTGATAATCACAATGGATGCCAGCCTGACGGGCTGGGGAGGGGTCCTGGGGCAGCTGTCTGCCCAGGGCCTTTGGTCTGCGCAGGAAGCGCGCCTCCCGATCAATGTGCTGGAGCTGAGGGCGATCAGGCTATGCCTATTTCACTGGACGGGGAAGTTACGAGGACGCCAGATTCGGGTTCAGTCGGACAATGCCATGGCAGTGGCGTATGTGAACCATGAGGGCGGCACGAGGAGCTCGGCAGCTGCTGCGGAAGCAGCTTTGATTCTGCATTGGGCAGAACTTCACGTACCAGCAATCTCCGCCGTTTACATTCCAGGCGTGGAGAACTGGCAGGCGGACTTTCTCAGTCACCAGACGCTGGATCAGGGAGAGTGGTCTCTCCATCCAGAAGTGTTCAGCCAGATTTGCCGCAAGTGGGGGACACCTGATGTGGACCTCATGCTATCTCGGTTCAATCACAAAGTGAAGACCTTTGTGTGCAGGGCGAGAGATCCATTGGAGGTCTCCACGGACGCTCTTGGGGCCGATATCACCTACTGTACGCCTTCCCTCCAATGAAGCTTCTTCCGCGGTTGCTATGCAGGGTAGAAGCGGAGGGAATTCCAATGATCCTGGTGGCTTCAGATTGGCCTCGGCGTCCATGGTACGCCGACGTGGTGCGAATGGTAGCGGACGTTCCCTGGCGGCTCCCGCTGCGAGACAATCTACTGTCTCAGGGACCCATCTTGCACCCTGCTTTACCCTTGCTGGCTTTGACGGCCTGGCTATTGAGTCCCAGGTGCTGAGGGATGGGTGTCGCTGACTCTGTGATCCCTACCATGCTAAAAGCACACAAGTGCACTTCTCGCAAGATTTATCACCGCACCTGGAAGACTTACATCGCATGGTGTGAGGAGGAGGGTTACAACCCTCGCTCTTACGTGGTGTCCAGGGTCCTGACCTTTTTACGGCAAGGCCTGAACAAGGAGCTGGCCTTGAGTACTCTCAAGGGCCAGATATCGGCTCTGGCGATTCTTTTTCAAAGACCTCTGGCGTCACATTCGTTGATTCGTACCTTTGTACAAGGTGTGCACCATGTGGCGCCTCGGGTAAGGTCCCCTATGGCACCATGGGATTTGAATCTGGTGCTTTCTGTGCTTCAGAAACCGCCATAAGAAAAGGTCAGAGAGATTCCCTTACAACTGCTGTCGCAGAAGGTGGCTTTCTTGGTAGCCATTACATCCGCTAGGCGGGTGTCCGAGTTGGCTGCATTGTCTTGCAAGTCTCCCTATCTGGTCCTGCACAACGACAAGGTGGTTTTGCGCCCACCACCTTCGTTTCTTCCAAAGGTGGTTTCTTCCGTTCACATTAATGAAGATATTGTTCTTCCTTCGTTGTGTCCGCGTCCCTCGCATCCTAAGGAATTTGAGTTGCATTCCTTGGACGTTGTAAGGGCCTTGCTAGTGTATCTGATTTCTATAGCTTCCTTCCAGAAGTCTGATTCTTTGTTTGTACTGCCGGATGGTCCGCGCAAGGGTTTGGCGGCCTCGTTGGCTACTGTTTCCCATTGGATCAGACAGACCGTGACTCATGCATATTCTGTTCGGGGCAAGGTACCCCCTTTTCCAGTCACGGCTCATTCTACCAGGGCTGTTAGCACTTCCTGGGCGTTCAGACACCAGGCTTCGGTGTCACAGGTGTGCAAGGCGGCTACTTGGGCCTCGGTGCACACCTTCACTAGGTTTTATAAGTATGATGTGTCAGCATCCTTGGATGCTGCTTTTGGCTGTAAAGTTTTACAGGCTGCAGTGTAGGCGCGTCTGGCACCTCCTTAGAGGTTCTGTTGGGTACAGTTATTATCGTTTACCTACCCCTCTTTTTGACACAGCTTTGGGACATCCCCACATGTGATGAAGAGCTGCGTCTGTCAGTGAACGTAGGAGAAAAAGGGATTTTATTAAAACTTACCGTAAAAAAATCCTTTTCTCAGAGTTCACTGACAGACGCAGCACCCACCCCTCTGCGCTCTGTTTCGGCTTGTTACCAACTGATGGGCTAAGTAGAGTAGGGGGTTTATGTTGGAAGGGGGTTTATGTTGGAAGAGAGGACAGCCCCGTGGGAGGGGCCAGCTTGCTTTCTTTCCCTGCCTAGTTAACTCCTAATAGGACAAGCATAAACCACATGTCATGAAGAGCTGCGTCTGTCAGTGAACTCAGAGAAAAGGATTTTACGGTAAGTTTTAATAAAATCCCTTCATTGTAATTGAAATGCAGAATCCAAATTGAAATCTTCAACCTATGAACATGTTAAATACAATGTTGACAATGTTGTCACTCTATGAAACACCATGAAAGCGGAAGCGGGCATTCGGTTCATGTGACCACTGTTATTGGCTGTCACAATGGTCAATGATCAGAAAGTTACCGATCACTAGTCTGCATCGGGAGCATTCTCGTAACCGCCGGCTACCATGCTAGGAGCACGCAGGGAGCACACTCTCAGCATGGTAAGTGTTTTACACAGGGCAGCAAATACAGTATGTGGCCGTTAAGCATGAAGGCCCACACACCCAGAGGACGCATATGTGCATTCAGCTGGCATGAAGAGGTTAAAGTCAAGGGCTGTAAAATACAATACTGCTTAGTTATAATTATGGAGTTATTGCAAATTGCATGTATTAATCGCCCTAGCTAAATATCACTATTAATTATATAATATTAATTAGCCCAGTAGAGTTTTCTAGTTTAAGTGCATTAAGCTCATGCTCATAACTCCACCTGCAAGACCGCTGCCTGAACTCGACCACTCTCTCATCCGACTTTACTGCCTACTTACCGCCTACATGGACTGTCTGCCTGTTCAGACTGTGTGTGTGTGCGCCTGTTCAGTGCACACACATAGCCTTTAATGGTTGACCAATAGGCTCACTACTTGGCTGTCAGGTGACAGCCAAGAAGCCGAAAAAAAAAAAAGTCAATGTACCGGCGCCTCCTGCAGGGGGGCCAGACTGACTTATTTTTCTTTTTAGCCGGAGGGCAGGCGGCCCTCATAAACCAGCCGCCACTGCCTGTCCCCATGTCACTATCCCCAATCTGCTGAAAACCTTTCAACACTTTGCGTACATTTCAAATATGAAAATAAATTACAATAAATCAGAGGCGCTAAACCTTACACTCCCGCACTTGGTCCTTGCTAACGCACAAAGCTTGAGCACTTTCAAGTGAGAACCAAACTCACTCACGTATTTGGGTGTGAGGCTTACGGCATCACTCACCAAAATCTATACCACCAATTTTGTACCTCTACTGCACAAGATCCAGAAGGACCTTGACCATTGGACCCTCAGACTGTTCTCATGGTTCGGCAGGGCGTCCATCCTCAAGATGGTAGTTTTACCCAGACTCCTGTACCATTTTCATACATTGGCGATTCATACCCCACGCAAATTCTTCGACCGCCTGAACGGTATCACACGCACTTTTATCTGGAAGGGTCAAAGACCACGCATTAGATTGAACATTCTAACCAGACCGAAGGAAAGTGTAGGAATTGGACTACCCAACTTCCCACTCTACCTTCATGGGGTTCAACTCGCAAAAGTGATAGATTGGAACTGTCATCACACTCAGAAAGATTGGGTTTCTTTAGAACAACTACAAACTCCACATACCATAGGGTCGCTACCGTGGATTGCTTGGCAATCAATTGTGGGTGACACCCAACAACACCCCCTTCTGGGCACCACCTTAAAGGTATTTCAGAAAGTAATAAAACAGCATGGCCTGTCATCCCCCTATAGCCCGCTTACGCCAATTACCCGAAACCCGGACTTCGGTCCGGGCACCGACCTGCAGATAGCCTCTCCCTCAAATCCTACCCTGCCCCTCCTCGTAGTACACTGTATGCACTCTGACAGACTTAAACCCTTTGACACTATCCAATGAGAGTTACATCCACAGAAACTCCCCTCCTACTGGACATATCACCAACTGCACAGCTACATTCATTCACCCAGGGCCAAGCGTGATTTCTGTAGGTCTATGACCCCCTTGGAATCTCTGTGCTTCTCAGTCTCCCCTGTTCCCAAAACTACGTCTCTCATGTATTCCTGGCTACTGGCCGCTGACAGCAGGAGCCAACTCTGCTCATGGGAACTTTGGGAGCACGCGTTTCAGGTTAAATTCACTGATGACCAATGGCAAAGAGCTCTAATATAAACATAAATTCTCCATTGGTACGAGATTCCAGGAGATGTCATATAAGCTACTGACGCAATGGTATGCTACCCTGAATAAAATTACAAAACGGTACCCCCATTCATTGGACCTCTGCTGGAGGTGTGAGTCGAGTCAAGGCACATTACTACATGTCTGGTGGGACTGCCCTCCATTGGCACAATTCTGGAGCAAAGTATGCAATCTTATCACCACGATTACTGAGACCACAATCTCCTTAACAGCACCGTGTTGCATTCTCCACATTGCTGATTGCTCCATGAGGCGCTATAAGAGATCACTCACCAGACATTTTCTGAATGCTGCCAAGATTCTCGTTCCCAGGCATTGGAAGTCGAAGACTACACCCTACATCTCTGAATGGCTTCACTCGGTAGAGGACATTTATAACTGGGAGGAGACCATGGCCATTACCAGAGATTCAGTAGAAAAATTCAATAAGGCCTGGTCCCTCTGGCTGGCCTTTAAATACCCTCAACTGGCCCATAGGATTGTCCTGGGATTTTAACAAAGTCTCAGATACTCGCAGATTTGCAGGAGTGCTTGTCCTGACATCTGAATTCAGGGTTATGCACACTCTGCGTGGTGGAGTGATCTCCTGCCCAACAGAGTCTTAATAGTCTCAACAGCAGGAGGAGGGGGAGAGCAGCAGTATGAGACTTTTGTGTGAGGTACAGACACTATTGTTCCTCCCCATTTTCTTAACATTTCTTGCAAGCAAAAAAGACATAAGAAATACATAAATTAATACATAATTACAAAAAAAGAAGAAAATAATTTAATTGCAGCTCTTAATCAATATTACACAAATTAATATATCATTGCCAATGGAAAACAATTCTTAAAGAAAACCACACCAATGCGCAAACCATCAAAGCTGTGAGGCAAAAAAAAATTAAAAAAGATAGAGAAAAGAAGAGCATAAGAAAAAAAAGCCACTCACTCAGAGATGGGCAGTTTACTAAAGCAAAGATATTTCTCTACACCCTTATGCCGATTGCCATAGGCTCCCTCCTCCTCTCAAGATCCTGAGTTTTTCCAACTCCACATAAAACGTTATGTGCCACCATTTTAATAGAAATAACTTTCTGTTGTAAAGAATCCTAGCACCGTGCATATCCAAATCAAAATCCCATTGAGTCAGAAATGCCCTTATACCCACTCTGAAAAATGAATACAATAAATGTAAGGAATACCCAGAGCCCTCCCCATTAGGAATGTGTTTCATATTCGTGGCCATGCAGGGTCCACACCAAATTCAGCAGATTGCCTCATGGATGGTGAAAACTGACTTTTTTTCTAGACAATCATTTAAAATCTCCACTAAAAAGGAGCCAGAATGAACGTAAAATATTTGTAAAATTCAGCTGTCGATCCATCCAGCCTAGGCAACTTGGTAATTGGCATCTCTACAGGGCCGTCTTAATGAGCGGGCACCACTGGGCACAGCCCAGGGGCCCCAGCAGCATGGGGGGCCCCTGCACTTGGAGTCAGGGCCGCTATAAGTGCGGGGCCGAGTGTCTCAATGGGCTGGCGTCTAGCTGAGTGAAGGAGGCGGGTCATCTGCTGAGGGGCCGTTCTCTCACACAAAACATATCATCCCACTGCCTCTAAGCCCCATGTCCTTTCTATCAATGCTCCTCTGTGAGCTAGCCCCGCCCCTCCTCGCTTTTGTCTCCTCCCCTCACCTCTCTCCAAGTGCCGACCTGCTGATGTCCCCTCTCCCCCACCTGTCCTCACTGATGGCGGGACTCAGCTGGGAGTATCCACTCTCTAACAGGAACCACCTGGGAGCAGAAGATCCTACAAGCAAGTTCATCACCTGGTGAGCGTGCAGCATGGGGGGTGTGGAGGGACAGTCCAGGAAACTGACAGAGCTGGGGGCTTCTGCACATTGCAGGGACTGAGCAGGGCCATGTTCCCCGGGTGCTGCACAGAGAGAGGCACTGCTGCTGACAGGAGTAATGACAGCCACATCACCACTCCTGTCAGCCAGGAGGGAGAAGGGGGGCTGCTGTGCATAGCTGGCAACAGTCCCACTTGTTAGATGTGTAAGCTCCATCCCCGGGAACTGAAATCGTGCTGCCTATGCATTACAGCTCCCGACTCCTCCCCCCTCTTGCAGTGAGAGCTCTGCACGGGCAACACTGCTGCTGGGGGGGAGGGGCATTACTGCCAGGGAGAGGAAGATACCTGCATGGAGGGATGAGCTGAGCTTCTGTCTGGAACCCAGAAGAATCCAGAGGTCACAGACATCTCTACACACTACAGGTCTTAAAATAGAATTGAAAAGTTTTGTTTTGATTTCTTGTCAGCATTTATGTGGTTGTTAATGATAAAAGTAGATCATGATGATAGGGAGGTACGTCCATAGAAGGAGAGGGACCGTCATTACGGGGAGGGGGGGTCGTCGTCACAACGGGCACGTCTCGAGAGTGACGTTCTCCCCCCTCCTCAGCCCTCGACATTACGTATCCGTCGTGCTAAAGTCAAGGGCCCCTACCTCGAATGTGTAGATTGTTCACCCTGACAACGGTCGATACGTGTCGTCGGGGGGAAGAGGGAGGACCGACTGTCCTCACCACTACACCGACAGTAATGAG
>BLSH010431193.1:711414-740666 GCA_018402905.1 Glandirana rugosa
TACTCCACATCCACCCCCCTTCCCGTTTTTTTACTTGATTTTAATTTATTTTCCCTATCCCAATTTATTTGTAGGGCACTTGCCCTAGTTTGAAGATGATTTTAGAACAGTTATATGGCTTCTACCGTTAATTAATACTTTTCAGACACAGTTTGAAGATGATCCACATTCACCTCCATTTTTGCTTTTTTTATGTTTTTATTTTTTTAAAAATATTTACAGTTATTTCCCTGTCCCCATTTTTTTGTAGGGCACTTGCCCTACCCTTACCCCCATTTTACTTCCTTTTGCAGCCCTCTAGGGCTTTCCAGGACTTTGTTACAGCCATTTTTGTGCATAAAAGTTCGGGTCCCCATTGATTTCAATGGGGTTCGTTGTCCGTGCGATCGTTCGGGTTCCGTCCGGACCCGGACCCGGACTTTGTCCCGAAGTTCGGACGGACCAGCAGAACCCGAACTTCCAGAGGTTCGCTCAACTCTAGTCATCACACAAAAGAGAAAATCAACCGCAGTAATTGAGGCTGATAGCAGTAGTACATCTCACAGAGTATATGTCCCAGGACACTATAAAAGGGAAATAGGATACAAAGGATCTAATATAGTGCAACATGTCCAATATGAACTCTGTTCCTGAGACATGTAGAACACAAAAAAAAGAGGTAAACATAACACTAAAACAGTGCAGAAAAACATCTGCATGCGTAAACATCAAACATGTATGTATGTAGCCTATATCATTTATGCATTTTCCATCACTCAATAAATCCCATGGATCAGAGTATTAGTACTGTGGCTACTGAGTCCTCACATACAGAAATAGCAAAGTGTAATGATCAGAGTAAGGCTAAACAGGATCAGAGATCATAGCTAACATAGAATCACCGAATTCAGAGAGTAGTGGTTAATGATTCTTACTCTGAATGATCTAAGGCTATCAGTGGTGTACCCCAAGCTTCAGTGTTGGGACCCCTACTTTTTAATATCTTTATAAATAATATAGGGTCTGCGATTAAAAGTACCATTTTAGTGTTTGCAGATGACACCAAGCTATGCAGTGGAATATCGTCCTTACAGGATGTCTCCAACTTATGAAAAGTTGGAGTGGGTTTCTTACGCATATGAAACCAACACATTGGTGCATAATAAACTCTATGCAAATAGCATAACTGAATATGCCTATCCTTGGCTGAATTGACAGTACTAGCATGTGAGTTAAATAATTCCCACCAGTTGTCCTCTGTCAGGTCTGGAATATCCCCCAACCATCTATTTTTTTGGATATTAAGTAAGGATATTATCTTTCAAGCTTACCACCATCTTAGTTGCTATAGCTTGTTTACAGTTCTGATGCGTGTCAGTGATATTTCCCATAATCCCTATCCAAGACATGCTGTTCATAATGACACATTTTAAGATTCACCTCAGAGACCTTCCCCGGGCTGAGAAAAGTTGATAGCTTCCTCCACAAATGCTGATATGCTATATATTTATCAAGCTGCTTCTACCTACCTACAGTTGTCCTTTGTTTCACAAACTCCCTTCAATCAAACCTACTTCTGCAAATGTCCAGAATATTCACCTGCACCTGAAAAAATCCTCAAAGTATTGACTTCCACAGGAGTCAATTCAGTTTCCAGATATTCTTTCATTTGGGTGGGGCTTCTAAGACATTCAGACATTCAAGACCTGAGAAGGCAAAAAAACACTGTATATCCTACTCTGTCTATTCCCTCTCTGAAAGGGAAACCCATTTTGTGATAGTGGTTCATAAAATGCACATCAATCAGGCCTGCTTATCTACCTAAAACAAAACCAATGAAAATTCCCACTTCAACTCGCAACTTGCAAAATGTGTGAGAAATGATATATGGACACCCCCCAACCCCCAATCCCTATCAGCCCAACTCCGTCCAGCACTCCCCACTCTCCAGACCATGTTTGCCCTTTGAGGCAGGGGAACTAGAGGAGAAGCAAGCTAAGGGGGAAGAACTACTAGACATGTTTCTCCCCCCCCCCCAGCAGTTTTCTCCAACTTGAAGTAATTTGTACAGTAGGATTAGAGAAAATTGCAAAAAGGACAGAATCAAAAAACACTTTGTTAGAGGAAACAAATACTAATAAATCTGGTACAACAGACCGAACAAACACAGAAGGGGGGTGCCACGCCAGTTTCCTCCATAGTTTCAGCTGTCTCATCTTCACTATAAAGCTTTCGCTGCTCAATCTTTAAACTTGGTAAATTATGAAGTGCCTTTGGGCACCTAATATATGCAAAGTGGTCTTTATCCAACCACTTGTAACAAACTTTAGGCTGACCCCAACAGAAAATGGCCACCCTATCCCTCCCCAAAAAGGCAATGCTGAACTATATTGCCTTGCACACTCAATTTCAGCTACACTCACCAGGCCACTATCTATATCCCATGCTCCATAAGAACTTTCCGCATTGGGTTCATGTCAGCACAATCGTACTACCAAATCAGCCTCCAGAAATGGCTCATTACACTGGTTTTATTAGGAGCGGCCTTGAGATCACTTTGGTCACCAAACCACCCCACCGTGAAAGACCCTTACATTTCTCATATCTCTCCCAGAAGAGATCCACATTTTCAGGTTTAATAAAGAATACATCATATGAACCTACAGAGCAGGATGAAGCTAAAACATCTATAGAACTAAACCTATTTTCAAAATTAATTAAACTATCCTCCCTGTTACTGGTGTAGTTCCCTCCCCCCTAAACTGCACAACATTCCTCCTAAATCCACCTGTAGGCCCATCACCAAAAACCTTAACTATTGTGTAAAACCACCACTCCTTGTAGAAGACAAAGCAGCATTTTTGAAAACATCATATGCTTCTTTCAGAGGTACTGGTGCAAGACTCTTATGAGGACTGTGATTCTTTTATCATTACTGCCAGCTGGCATAAAGCTGGTTAAAGCAGTACCTGCAGCAACTTCCTTCTTCACTACTGTGCTTACAGAAGCTCCAGTCTCAAACATCCTTCTTTCTTCCTGCCTTGCATCACTTCAGTGTTCATCTATCAGGCCAGGGTATAAAACAGAAGAAACTCAAACTTCTGCAGCCACTAAACTTACAGTTGCTCGCGGAGACCTGCCCCCCAGTTCCCCTGATAGCCCCCCCCCCCTCTCCCTGACATCACCCACACTCCCTGATGCTCCAAGTCTAACAGGCATAGTAACATGTACAGAGATACACTTTTCTTGGGCATTCATAGTAGACACAGCAGGCACAGAAACACCACCAATAAGGGCACTTTGTTGCAAGGCAAATCTGTTTTTCCTATCATAAATATTCAAAGCTACAAATGCAAGGGATTTTTCATGCAGAAAACATTCACTTTCAGGTTATCCCTATGAGTCTCTTTCTTTTTTTATTTTTATTTTTTTTTTTTTATTTAAATAATCCATTTTACACCATTTTTGATAATTAAGTTACTTCCCTCCAAAATTCTTAGACTTCGGAAAATTTCCAAAATTGTGGTGCAGGTCAGCCTGTTTTTTAGCATGCTTTAGTCATCTGTAGAAATCTCTGAGGCAAAGTTTATGGGATTTCTGAGGCAGAAAATAAGCAGAAAAACATTTTATTGCACAAGACCTTTTTACTGAACCACTTGCTGACCATCCGCCACTTTTTTTACAACGGCAGGTCGGCTTGTTCCTGCGAATCACCGTAGCTGTACGTTGGTCGTGGGAATGTGTGGTGTGGGCACGTGCGCCCACTGGCTAACGGGGGAGCCAATAAGCGGGCTGGTCGGACTCGATGTCCTCCGGCCACCCGCAACCGCTCCAGAGGCAGAATGGGGACCTGCCAGTGTAAACAAAGCAGATCCCCGTTCTGAGAGGGGAGTTGAGTGAGACTGTCTGTTCCCAGTGATTGGGAACAATGATCTCCCTCCTCCTCCTCCAGTCAGCCCAGCCTCCATACAGTTAGAAACACCTCCCAGGGAATACATTTAACCCCATGATCACCACTAGTGTTAATCCCTGCCCTGCCAGTGACATTTATACAGTAATCAGTGGCTATTTGTTGCTCTGATCACTATATAAATGTCACTGGTTCCAAAAAAGTTGCAAAAGGTTCCGATCTGTCCACCGCAATGTCGCAGTCCCGCTAAAAATCACAGATCACAGCCATTACTTGTAAAAAAAAAAAAATAATAATAAAAATGCCATAAATCTGTCCCCTATTTAGTAGATGCTATAACTTTTGTGCAAACCAATCAATATACAGTTTTGCTCATAAGTTTACATACCCTGGCAGAATTTATGATTTCTTGGCCATTTTTCGGAGAATATGAATGATAACACAAAAACTTTTCTTTCACTCATGGTTAGTGTTTGGCTGAAGCCATTTATTATCAATTAACTATGTTTACTCTTTTTTAAATCATAATGACAACAGAAGCTATCCAAATGACCCTGATCAATAAATTCTGCCAGGGTATGTAAACTTATGAGCACAACTGAACGCTTATTTTTTTTCCCAAAAATGTGTAGCAGAATACATATTGGCCTAAACTGAGGAAGAAATTATTTTTTTTTACATTTTTTTGGGATATTTATTATAGCAAAAAGTAAAAAATACTGTTTCAAAATTGTATCTCATTTTTTGTTTATAGCACAAAAAAATAAAAACCGCAGAGGTCATCAAATACCACTAAAAGAAAGCTCTATTTGTGGGAAAAAAAGGACACGGGGTCCAACAGGGTAAAATGTCGCACGAACGCGCAATTGTCAGTTAAAGCGACGCAGTGCTGTATTGCAAAAAATGACCTGGTCAGGAAGTAGGTAAATCCTTCCAGGGCTGAAGTGGTTAATATAGTTAGATATAGATAGAAATGTGTGTTGGGATAATTTTCCCAACCTATTCCAAATAAGTCATGTTAAAAGTGCTAATGGATTTTGTGATACTCTATTTGGTAGTAGTTCCTTATACCTGTACCTATGTAACATAGCAACCAAGTCGATTAAGGCTAGCATTTGTGGCGGGTGCTATAAAATCTGTCATCTTACTGTTTTTGAACATTTATTTTCCGATTTATAAACATTAAATTCACAGAAATGGTTTAAGGGAAAAAGGCAGGTTTTCTAGTATGTAGGATTTCTGTGGAAAAACAACTTTATTCAAACCAATCCTGCCAACGTTTGAGTTGTAATGGATTGGGGAAATGCTCATTTTACCCCTTGACCACTAGGCACTTAAACCCCCTTCCTAACCAGACCAATTTTCAGCTTTCAGTGCTCACACATTTTGAATGACAATTACTCAGTCATACTACACTGTACCCATATGAAATTTTTGTCCTTTTTTATATACAAATAGAGCCTTTTTGGTGGTATTTAACCACTGCTGTACTGATGGCCTATCTCATTTCTTGAGACCCTAACAAGCCAGGAAAGTACAAATCCCCCCCAAATGACCCATTTTTGGAATGTAGATAATCCAAAGTATTTAGTAAGAGGCATGGTGAGTTTTTTAAGTTGTAATTTTTTTTCCTAAAATTCTTTGCAAAATGAAGATTTTTTTTTTTTTCACAAAATTGTCATATTCACAGGTTATTTCTCACACGCAGAATATGCATACCACAAATTACACCCCAAAACACATTCTGCTACTCCTGCTGAGTAAGACGATACCCCATGTGAGAGAATTTTACACGGCCTGGCCACATACAGAGGCCCGACATGCAGGGAGCACTGTCAGATGTTCTAGGGGTATAAATTACACATATAATTTCCTGACTACATCTTGCACTTTTGAAGGTCCTTGAACACCATGACAATAGAAACGCCCAAAAAATGACCCCATTTTGGAAAGTAAACACCCAAATGTATATTCTATGAGGCATAATGAGTCTTTTAAACATGTCATTTCTTCCACTCGTTTTTGGAAAATAGGGAAAGAAAAGGAAAACACAATTTTTTTTTTACACAAAGTTGTCCATTTATAAAATATGTCTAACACTTAGCATGTACCTAGCAAAAATTATACCCCAAAATATATTCTGCTACTCGTCCCGAGTATGGTGATACCACATGTGTGAGACTTTTACACTGCATGGCCACATAGAGAGGCCCAACATGCAGGGAGTACCGTCAGGTGTTCTAGGGGCATAATTTTCAAATCTAATTTGTCTACCTATTACACTATTGTGATTCACTGTAGTCGTACGCATGGGCACTGTAGTGGCACTGATGGGCACTGTAGTGGCACTGATGGGCACTATAGTGGCACTGATGGGCAGTGTAGTGGCACTGTAGTGGAATGGATGTGTCACGGATGGGGATGACTGAGCACAGACGGGGGTGACTGAGCACGGACGGGGGTGACTGAGCACAGACGGGGGTGACTGAGCACAGACGGGGGTGACTGAGCACAGACGGGGATGGCTGAGCACGGATGGGGATGGCTGAACACAGATGGGGATGACTGAACACAGATGGGGATGACTGAACACATATGGGGATGGCTGAGCACGGACGGGGATGGCTGAGCATAGACAGGGATGGCTGAGCACGGACGGGGATGGCTGAGCACGGACGGGGATGGCTGAGCACGGACGGGGATGGCTGAGCACGGACGGGGATGGCTGAGCACAGACGGGGATGGCTGAGCACAGACGGGGATGGCTGAGCACAGACGGGGATGGCTGAGCACAGACGGGGATGACTGAGCATGGCTGGATGGATGAGGGATGAGGATGACTGGATGGATGAGGATGGCTGGATGGATGAGGGATGAGAATGGCTGGATGGATGAGGGATGAGGATAGCTGGATGCATGAGGATGGATGAGGGATGAGGATGGCTGGATGGATTAGGGATGAGCATGGCTGGATGGATGAGGATGGCTGGATGTATGAGGGATGGAGATGGCTGGATGAGGGATGAGGATGGCTAAGGGAAGAGGATGGCTGGATGGATGAGGGATGAGGATGACTGGATGGCTGAGGATGAGGATGGTTGGATCGATGAGGATGATGGATGGCTGGATGGATGGCCATGGACACTACAGATCCTGCCCACAGCGCTGCTGCATCAGATCTCTCCCCTCTCCCCACCAATCGGTACAGAGGGGAGACGCAAGCCGGATATCCGCCGACTTGTTTACATGTGATCGCTCCGTCATTTGACGGATCGATCACGTGGTAAAGGGCCGCTGCGAGCAGCCTTTTACCGTGATCCGTGATGTGTTGGATCTCCCGGACCCGGCGGTCATGGATATTCCCGGGTGCGCGCCCCAGGGGGTGCACGAGAGCGTGATTCTGGGAGGACATTATAGTATGCCCTCCCAGAATAATGAGTCCACCTTGCGGCCATGTTTCTACATGACACAGTCGGCAAGTGGTTAATAGGGCTAAGCTGGGCAGGTGAAAGGAATACTTTTATTAGAAATGATTATATTGCAGCTAACCAGTTCTTAGGTGTGGGTGCTCCATTTGTTTTCTCCTCTTGGGTTTCTTTTCCTTTATTGTTAGCGGTTAATCATACCAGTATGTTTCTTATTTTTAAAATTCCTTTAACAGAACAAGCGGTCTAGCAAAATTGGCAGTTACAGGGTTGAGGCAAACAATTTCTCACTGAAAGGGGTGATTACAATTGGCAAGTTTTATTAATTTATTTAAAACTGTTATCCCAAAAGGAAATAATAAAAATCTGATGCTGTAACTGCTTAAAAAGTGTTAGCTAGAGTTTGAAATTTGGCTTTATTGTATTAGTTATGTCAATCTAAATTTGCTAGTGCATCTAACACTACCCTATTCCCAGAGTTACTAAAATGTTGTCCAAATGTGTCCCAATTGCTCCTCCATCTAGAATATAGAAACTCTAAGTCAGGAAGTGTGTTAATGGTCAGATCACTAGTTAAAAAATAAAAATTCCAAATCATAAAAAAAAAAAAACGCAGCCACCACATTTAAGGACTGATATGCTGCAATATATAAAATCTTTGTTTTTGACCCATTCCCTCTCCACAGAGGAATGTGTCAAGGGTGATTATGCGTCTGCTTGATGCCAAGGTTAGGGCAAAAATAACAACAACTATGCCATTTAGGCACTGGTCCCTGCTTGTGGCACTTCCTATTCCCTTATGACTGCATTGATTAGCCACAGAACACTGTTCAAACCATGGCCATCATGGTCCTTTGTCAAAGACACTTCTGCACATGCAGTAGAGATTTCCATCTTTGCAAAGACAGTAAATCACTTGAGTTGCAGGCTGCCCCAGTTTTACTTTTTTGTTCATGTGGGCCTGTTAGTGTTTTGTTGTTGCTGCCCACCCCTCACTTGAGCTGTTTTAGGACATTCCAATTGTCTATAAATTACTACAGACCCTGTATTCCTGCAAGGACTCATGTCATTACTCATCTGCTGGTGGCGATGTTGTTCCCGGAGTCGAAGGCCACAGTTCCAGTGGCCACCAACGGGAGTTTCCCAGCAGCTAGGCTTTCCAAGTAATTAGGCTGTACCTGACATGGGCTACTGGGAGGTAGTGAATAGGCATGGGCCGAACGGACCCCTGTTCGGGTTGCACCAGAACTTTCGAACACCGCGAAAGTTCGGACCCGAATTACGAACCCCATTAACAACCCGAACTTTGGAAATCAAAAGTGGCCATTTTGAAGGCTTATATGCAAGTAATTGTGCATACAATGGTTATAGAGGTCTGGGTCCTGTCCTAGGGGATATGCATCAATGAAAGAAACGTTTTTTAAAAAACATATTTTTTAAATGAGCAGTGAGTTTTTAATTCTTAAAGTGAAAGCATATAAATGAAAAATTCCTTCCAATATAGTGCCTGGGGGGTCCCCTTAGTCTACCTGTAAAGTGGCAGATCTGTACCATGTCTAGAATCTGCTGCAGCAATAATTGAATTTATAAAACAAAAATAAATGACATTTTCCCTGCAAGCTGCCTTTATTTTGCTCAGCAACAGCTGGGGAGCCAGTGTGTATGATGAGGCCGCAATGTAGTGCACTGGGAACAAGATTAGAGATTTTTTGGATAAATTCTGGTGTCACTTTGACTTTGGATAGAAGTAACGGGTGCAGAAAAATTGGTCTTTGGGTGTCGGTGTCGCCTTCCCACCATAACCCAATAGAGGGGCTCTTGATGAAGGCCAAAAAAATTGGGTGTTAATTGTGCCCATTAAACCTATACTAAAAACATTGTTCCAGATTAAATTATTGAACACCCTCAAAGCTAGGCAGCCTCGAAGAAGGAGGAAATTGGACTGGGAGCTACGGTGTTGTTGGAATAGGTCTGGGAGCTAGTGTGTTGGAATAGGTAAAAAAACGTAGATGTATGGTGAATGGAGGCAGCTCCTCAAAAATGATTAGGTCTTAATAACCTAATGACAACTGTAGAGGGAGAGGAGGGTAAGAGGGCGCCAGCCTGATCCAGCCTCAAAGTCCTGCAGAGATTCCACATCCCAAAAAAACTAAATCTGTGACATCGGCTTCAGGGGCTTCATAGCTGGTAATCCATGACTGATTAATTTTTATGAAAATGAAACAGTCCACGGAGTCTGTGGACAGACGCGTTCTATGATCATATACGTTCTGAAAGCACACTGGATGCATGGCAGCCCAACAACTCAATAGCATACTGGGCAAGTTCTGGCCAGTGGTCTATTCTCATGACCCAGTAAGCCAGTGGATCGTCAGCTGGAAAGCTCTCCATCTCTGTTTTGGCCCTGACGTAATCGTCCACCATGTGATGCAGAAGCTGTCGATAGGATGTGGAAGCTGACAGGCCTGGGCGGCGAGGACTAAAAAAATTATGAAATGTCTCACTGAGGCGGACGCCTTCTCCAACGCTTCTCTCTTTTTTTTTTCAAAATGCATTTTTATTGAAGTTTTCCATACAACATATAAGAGAAGAGACATTAATCCCCATGAGTTATAAATGATGAACAAGGGGAATGATTAGCATGAACATGGTACAACTACAGACTTACAACATTATGTACGGAGTATGGTAACATATTTGTTTGTTCTTTTGGGTACTACCATAAACTTCTAGTGTTTGCATAGGGTAGGGTTGCTCTTCTACCTTGGGTCAACAGATTCCCCCTAATGCTCGGGGGTACCTCATGTGTACTACTTATACCCCGGCCACCCCATCTGGGAGCACTTTTGTGCCCGGGGATGAGTACAATTTGGAGTCATGGCACGCTGTCTACCCTATGCAAACTGGTTTGGGCTTAGGCCCAGCGGGGCCTGTTAAGGTACCCAGAAGAATTTCAATAAGTAAACCAACACGTTAAGAAAACCAGAGGTAGGGGGTTTAACAATACCATGTAGGGTATGCCTGGATAGGAGTGAAGATTAATGTAGGGATGAGCAGATAGGGGTGGAGGGGATGAAGGGGTGGGAGAGTAGGGTTTCGGTATATGTGTGTGTGTATTCCACAGTGGTTAGTGATCAGTAATGAAAGAGATTTATATGCTAGGATACGTTCACAATTGTAGTTTTGTTGAACTAGAGATAACACTTCTGTGGCGTTTGGTGCGATATTTGTTTTCCAGTTCCGGAGAATTATTTGACGAGCAGCAAGTAGGATATGGGTGGCTATTGTCCTCTGAGCAGTGGGTTATATTTCTATACCTATGTGCACGATTGCCAAGGGAGGGGATGGTTGCTTTAAAATGCCTGTTAGTTTTGCTATGTGTTTGAAGACTTGGGACCAAAAACTTCTGAGGTGTGGGCAGCTCCATAGGATGTGGGTTACCTATTTGTCCACAACCTCTCCAGCACAGAGGGGAACGGTTTTTGGCGAAAGTGGCTATTCTATGGGGCGTGTAATACCACTTGTGGGTAATTTTTATGGTCATTTCCCAGTGTGATACGCATCTGGATACTGTATGTATAGACCTAAATGCTGTATACCATTGTTCCTCAGAGAAGCGTGTTTTTAGGTCTGTCTCCCATTCTTTCATGCCCCTCGATATGATAATTGTCCTTTTGTTGTGTAGGGCATTATAAAGGATTGAAATTCCTTTCTTTCTTGGTTGTTGTGATAGGTAAAATGACTTTATTTGAGTCATTAGTTGTATAATGGGAGGGGGATATTTGGAAAGGAAGGCTACTATGCGAGCACACGTGAAGTGGTGTTCTCTGGGGATATTGTGATCTTGGATAAGTGTGTTTATAGGTTTGGGTTTGTTGTTGTGCATTATGTCTTAAACCTGTGATAGGCCTGCTTCCCTTAAGGGTGTTGTGTTGAGCATTGGTATAATCTCTTCTAGAGTTTGTATTGGGTAGGAGGAATGTAGAGTTTGTTTTCCCTCTGATGGTTGGGAGTAGAGGGTTCTCCAGGCTGCAATGGAAGCCCGGGTAGTCAGGGGGAGGGAGGAGAGGTCCCAGGGTTTCCAGGCGTCTCTTATGAGAAGGCCCTGCGGGGTCTTAACTTGGGACAGGGTGGTCTCTATCTCCATCCAAGGCAGTTGGGTGCTATTCTGGAACCAATGTTTCAGTTGTTCCATTCTAACTGCCCAGTAGTAGTCTTTTAGGTCAACCCAACCCGCTCCTCCAGCAAGTTTGTGGGTCACTAGATTCCCTTGGGCGCATCTGGCTTTCTTACCTTGCCACACGAAGCTGCTCAGTGATTTGGAGAGGGAGTTTATTAAATGCATAGGTATGGGAATAGGTAGGGCCCTGAAAAGGTATAATATCTGGGGTAGGATCATCATCTTGTATGATGCTAGTCTGCCTGACCAAGATAGCTCTCGGTTGGCGTATTGTTTGAGTTGTGAGTTTATGTTATTTATGAGGGGACGAAAATTTAGCAATGGTAAGTCTGAGGTTTTATTGGTGAGGGTGATTCCTAGATATGGAATGCCTTGTGTGCTCCATTTGAAGGGGAGTTTTTTTTGGAGGATGTTTTTAACCGATGGTGGGGTGCCTAAGTTAAGAACAAGGGATTTATTGCAGTTAACTTTATAGTAAGATATTTGGCTGAAGTCCATGAGGATATGGAGGGCCTCTGGGAGTGATACAGCGGGATTCGTTAGTGAAAGTATCACGTCATCCGCGAAAAGAGTTATTTTATGTCTTTTTATGCCTATTTGAAAGCCCTGTACTTTGGGGTGTGATCTTAGTGTTGCTGCTAGTGGTTCTATTAATAAGTTGAATATGGTAGGCGATAGGGGACATCCTTGCCTGGTCCCGTTTGATATCCGAAAGGGAGTTGATATCATACCTGCTGTATGTACTTGTGCAGTGGGGTGTGAGTATAAGGCAAGTAGTGCAGATAATATATTACCCATGAAACCAAATTTGATCAGAACTGACGACATATATTTCCAATGTACCCTATCCAACGCCTTCTCTGCGTCTATAGAGAGTAGCAGAGAAGGCGTTCGGGTACGTTCTGCATAGTGTATAACATTGAGTATCCTTCTGGTTGCATCAGAGGTTTGCCTCCCCCTTATAAATCCCATCTGGTCGCTGCTTATTAAAGTTGGTATTACTTCTGAAAGACGCAGGGCTAAGATCTTTGCGTAGATTTTTATATCCAGGTTTAGTAGGGATATGGGTCTGTAGTTGGATACAATGGAGGGATCTTTCCCAGGTTTAGGTAAGGCTATGACATGAGCCTTGAGCATTTCTTGGGGAAATTCCGAGCGAGATGCTGCCTCGGTAAACATGGAGGTGAGATGGGGCGTTAGGATATCCTTAAATATTCTATAGTACTCACTAGGGAGGCCATCCGGCCCTGGTGATTTACCTGTTGCCAGAGATTTGATTGTCTTATGTATTTCTTTGTCTGTGAAGGGGGCATTGAGTTCTAATAGTTGTTGTTGTGAGAGGGAGGGGAGGTTTTATTTTTTGGAGGAAGGCATCTATATCATGGATACTGGGTTGAGGGGTTTGAGGGTCTTCCTCCAAGTTGTAGAGGTTTCCATAGAAGGTTGCAAGTTGGTTCGCAATCTCCTGTGGGTTTGTGATTCTATGACCCTTAACTGGGTGAATAAGGTGTGCAATTCTCGATTTAGCCTTAGCTGATTTGAGTTTGTTGGCTAGGAGTTTGCCTGGTCTATTAGCGTTGGCATAATAGTTAGCCTTAGTGTACTTCATAAGGTTGGTGTGGCGGTGTAGTAGGAGCTTCCTCAGTTCCTCCCTTAGGGATAATAATGAACTTGAGGTTTGTGGTGTAATGTCTTGTTTGTTAAGGGATTCCAATTTGTGAATTTCTCGTGAAAAGCTCGTGCTGTTTGTTGGATAAGGATACCTCTTATGAAGGCCTTATGTGAGTTCCATAGAGTGAAGGGGTTGTTTACCGAGGGAGCATTAATAGTAAAGAATTCTTTCAGGTTATTTTGGATGGTTTTTGTTGAGTTGGGGTTTTGGAGAATATCGGTGTTACAGCGCCAGATAGAGATGGGGGGGAGGCCCCTCTTTCACTAATTTGTATTGATATAGCCGCATGGTCCGACCAGGTGATCTCATGTATCTGAGAGGACGAGACTTGTTGTAGAAGCCACTTGTCAGCTACAAACAGGTCTATGCGGGAGAAATTTTGGTGACGTGTTGAAAAAAACGTATAGTCCCTTTCGGAGGCGTGTTAGCACCTCCAGATGTCGTAGAGGTCCTCAGAGTGGAGTAGGTTCTTTAGGGTTGGTCCTCTTCCTGTGTGTTGGGCGGTGCTGTCTATGTTGGGATCGACCATTAGGTTAAAGTCTCCACACAGTAGTAGACTGCCATATCTAACTTCCTCAATGCTTTTCAGTAATGCCCTGTGGAACTTCAGCTGGCGTGCGTTTGGGGCATACAATGACACAAGAGTAAAGGGTTGAGTGTTAATATCACAGGTAAGTATAATGTAACGTCCCTCTTGGTCTATTATTGAGTTTTTCAAGGAAAAAGATAGTGAGTCTCTTATAGCGAGAAGCACTCCCTTTTTTTTGCTGCTTGCATCACATGCCAGGAAGATGTTTGGGTAGTTTTTGTGTGTGCATTTTGGTATTGCGCCTTGCTGGAAATGGGTTTCCTGCACCGCTAGAATGTCAGCTTTGTATTTCATTGCATCATCCCACATAGATCGGCGTTTAGCCGGGTGGTTGAGGCCCTTGACGTTAAGGGATAAACATATTATCATTGTGGTGGGTCTTTTGTTCGGTTGGTGTGTGTTGTTTTGTACTCACAGAATCTTGACCACTCTGAGGATGAAGAAGATAGTGGGTCTTGATGCTGCTCAATTGCTGCTTCGTTTGTGATGGTCTGGAGCTGGCACGATGACAGAGTCTTCTGTGGGCTTGAAGATGGAGTCACTGTGGGTATGGGTCTCCATAGCATATACCGAAGGAAAGAGAAGAAAGGTAGAAACAGTATAACTTGCATACTTGTAACCATTGGGGTGTAGGTTGAAGGGGGTCAAGGGTAAAAAAGAAAATAAAAAAAAATAGAAACCGACATGCAGTTTGAGAGCAAATCTAGACTTGCTAAGGTGGGAAGGGGTGATAGCTGGGCAATCCAGTTAGTGACCCGGTGGGGAATGGTGTTGTTTCGAGGAGTGTTGGTGAGAGCTTTACTATTGTTCTTGGGAGGTTTTTTACGCGTAACTAGGTGCCAGTCATGTTCAGATTTCTGAATATGGTGGGGATGCTGTGATGCTTCGGGGAGGATGCCCCACTTACGGAGGGCAGCAAGACCTTCATCTAACGAGGATATATTGGTGGTGACCCCATTGTGAGTGATGGATAGGGTAGCTGGATATTTCCATTTATGGGGTATGTTGTGGTTCCTCAGTGCTTTCGTGATAGTTGCCAGATTACGTCTGTGTTGCAGGGTATGTTTTGAGAGGTCAGGGAGCAGTTGCAGTGAGGAGTATTGTTCAGGGAGATGGCCCGATTTTTTGTGGTTGGACAATAATAGTTCCTTTATATGATAATAATGCATTTTTAGAAGAACATCCCTGGGGGTTTCGGCTGGTAAGAATGAGGGCTTAGGGACCCTGTGGATCCTATCAATCATCAGGTCCTGAGGGGACAGTTC
This sequence comes from Glandirana rugosa, assembly GCA_018402905.1. Classification (NCBI taxonomy): domain Eukaryota; kingdom Metazoa; phylum Chordata; class Amphibia; order Anura; family Ranidae; genus Glandirana; species Glandirana rugosa. Next base: position 726,435 of record BLSH010431193.1, read on the forward strand.
TGGGGCCATCATAGAGAACAAGGTTAAGGCAAATTGCTGTAGCTGTTGGTTGGGGACTGACTCTGGTATCCCTCTTAATTTTATGTTTTGTCTTCTGCTTCTGTCCTCTAGGTCCGCTATCTTGTCCTTGATCCATGTTATATCGTCCTTATGAGAGTTATGTGCATCTACTAGGAGGTTAAAGGGAGTGATATAATCCCCCATCCTGTCCTCCAGGACGCTCACCCTGTTCCCCAGTGATGTTAATTCCCTTTGGCATTGCTGTATATTGCTCACTAGGTCTGCAGCTAATGAAGCCCTGAGGGACATCAGCATGTCCTTTAACATAATGTCCGATACAGGCTGGCCTGATGTGGGGAAGATTGCAATCGGGTCTTCTTTGCTGCTAGGCCCGGGCATGTGTTGGGTCTGCGTCTCCCCTATCTCCATGCCTCCAGTGTCTTCCCCTTCTGTTTGCTCCCGGCCCCGAAGTGGAATCTCTGCGGGGCTTAGATTTAGCTGGGCTTCTGGTTGAAGGGCTGCTATCCCCCGCAGGGATGTCCCTGTGTATGCCCCGGCTTTGGTTACCTGGATGCAGGACGTTCTTTTGTGTCCTCGCCGTTCCCCGCTCAGCCTGTGGATCTCTGCTCATGGCGTCGCCATCTTGGCATAGGCCTCTGGGGATGGAGGGGAAGTACTCCGGGATTTTCGGCACCTGAGCCGGTTCATTCCTCTGTTTGGACATCGCTGCGATGCTCCTGGGTGTCCCCGCTGTTATGTGGAGTGTTTGGGCGCGTGGTTCTGTGATGCTGGCGGCTGTGTCTGCTGTATTCCCCGGCGGTCGGACGGAGCTCGCGGACTATGCGTCCATGCTGGAGCTCGGCCGGCCACGCCCACCCCAACGCTTCTCTCTTGACCAACAGAAGACTCAAAAGAACGTTTTCCACAACACTGTGACCTACTGGAGTCGGGAAAAATGTTCAATAAAATCCTCTTTAACGTGTCCTCAAGTGATTTTATCTTCTGCACTCTCTGTGGGGATGGGATGAGTTCCAAGACCTTCCCCTTATAACGGTGGTCAAGGAGGGTTGCCAACCAGTAATGGTCGTTCTCCTTTATGCCACATATTCTTCGGTCCTTTTGCAGGCTTTGAAGCATGAGGTTGCCCATGCGCCTCAAATTTGCAGAGGCTTGAGAAGCAGACCCCTCGGGATCACTCAGGATAACAGCATCTGGAACTTCCTCCTCCCAGCCACGTAGGGTCCTGGGGTTGGAAAGCCATCGCTTACAAATTGGCGCATGTCTTCCTCTTCTTCGAAGCCTGTGAAAGTGCCAGAATCATCCTCCTCCCCTCTCTCCTCCTGTGTGTTCTGTGACATAGGAATGATGGTGTCTAGATAAAGTTGGCCTTGAGAAGAAAGGAAGTCCTCCTCTTGCTCCTGCTGCTCTGCCTCCAGTGCCCTGTCCATAATGCTATGCAGAGTCTGCTCCAGCAGGAACACAACAAGGATTGTGTCACTGATGCATGCACTGTCATGGCTCACCATCGTTGTGGCTTCCTCAAATGGTGACAGTACAGTCCATGCTTCCTTAATGATCAGCCATTGGCGTGGGGAAAAAAGCTGAGGCGGCCTGAGCCTGTCATCGTGCCGTACTCACACAGGTACTCGATGACAGCCCTCTGCTGCATGTATAGCTGCTGCAGCATTGCTAAAGTTGAGTTCCACATTCCATGGTGGGCATGTCACAAATCAGGCGGTTTACAGGCAGGTGGAATTCCCACAGAATTTCAGCCAATGCACTGGCTGTGTATGACCGCTTGAAATGGCTACAGACTCTTCTGGCCAGCTTTAGCACATCTTGCAACCCTGGGTTCATATTTAGGAAACGCTGCACCACCAAATTGAGGACATGTGCCAGGCATGGCACATGTGTCAACTTTCCCTGTTGGACAGGAGGTTTGAGCCATTATCACACACCACTATTCCTGGCTTCAGCTGGTATGTGAACCACCTCTGGGCCTGTTCCTGCAGAGCTACAAGAATCTGTGCTCCAGTGGGGTTCCTGTCCCCTAGACACACCAGCTGAAACACTGCATGACACCTTTTAGCCTGACTCATGGAATAGCCCTTTGAATGCTTAGCGGGTACCTGATGTTCATAGGACAATTCTGCAGAGGAGGGCATGGAGGTGGCGGAGGAGGAGGAGGGGGAAGAGCTCACAGGTCTGGCATCATCACCACCAGCTGTATGGAGACATGGGGGCACAACAAGCTGCAGCACTGATCCCTGTCCTACATCCCTTCCAGTTGCAAGCGGGGTTACGCAGTGTGCTGTGAATGAAATATATCGTCCCTGCCCATGCTTGCTGGACCACGTGTCAGTAGTAAGGTGAATTTTACGGCTGACTGCCTTACCCAAATATGCCAGATCATTCTCTTCCACGTGATGGTAGAGAGATGGAACGGCCTTACGTGAAAAGTAGTAGCGGCTGGGAACTTGCCATTGTGGTACAGCACATTCTGCGAATTCACGGAAGGGGGCAGAATCCACCAGGCTGAAAGGCAAAAGTTGGAGAGCCAACAGCTTTGAAAAGCTTGCATTTAGACGCTGGGCATGTTGGTGGCATGTGGGTGGCAGGGACTGTATTTTTTTTTCATTGCAGCAGATGGGGCAGAGAAATTTGCCGGCTATATTGTACAGCTGTTGGTGTGCTGCTGCTGATATCATCCCTGTCAGTGGAAGCTGCTGAGAGGTAATGACTCTGTATAGCAGGGGCAGACTGAAGTGGGTAAGAAGGAGGAGGAGGGAGAGATTTGTGCCCCTTTTGTGTGGCTTTTAGGTGCTCTTAATTATTTGTGTGTAATTAGTTTAAGCAGACTGTGATTGTCTATTGTTGTGACTTAGATGAAGATCAGATCACATTTTATGACCAATTTGTGCAGAAATCCATATCATTCCAAAGGGTTCACATACTTTTTTCTTGCAACTGTATATGGTGTTAAACTGGCAGTAATGCACACAGAGGTAAATGGCGTTAAACTGGCAGTAGCGCACTTAGAACTATATGGTGTTAAACTGGCAGTAATGTACTTAGAACTATATGGCGTTAATCTGGCAGTAACACACTTATAACTATATGGTGTTATACTGGCAGTAGTGCACACAGAAGTAAATTGGCGTTAAACTGGCAGTAACACAGTTAGAACTATATGGCATTAAACTGGCAGTAACGCACTTAGAACTATATGGCATTAAACTGGCAGTAACACAGTTATAACTATATGGCGTTAAACTGGCAGTAACACACTTAGAACTATATGGCTTTAAACTGGCAGTAACGCACACAGAAGTAAATGGCGTTAAACTGGCAGTAACGCACTCAGAACTATATGGCGTTAAACTGGCAGTAACGAACACAGAAGTAAATGGCGTTAAACTGGCAGTAACGCAGTTAGAACTATATGGCGTTAAACTGGCAGTAACCCACTTAGAACTGCAATGCATTAAACTGGCAGTAACGCAGTTAGAACTACAGTATCTCACAAAAGTGAGTACACACGTCACATTTTTGTAAATATTTTATTATATCTTTTCATGTGACAACACTGAAGAAATTACACTTTGCTACAATGTTAAGTAGTGAGTGTACAGCTTGTATAACAGTGTAAATTTGTTGTCCCCTCAAAATAACTCAACACACAGTCATTAATGTCTAAAGTGCTGGCAACAAAAGTGAGTACACCCCTAAGTGAAAATGTCCAAATTGGGGCCAAAGTGTCAATATTTTGTGTGGCCACCATTATTTTCCAGCACTGCCTTAACCTACTTGGGCATGGAGTTCACAAGAGCTTCACAGGTTACCACTGGAGTCCTCTTTCACTCCTCCATGATGACATTACGGAACTGGTGGATATTAGAGACCTTGCGCTCCCCCACCTTCCGTTTGAGGATGCCCCACAGATGCTCACTAGGGTTTAGGTCTGGATGCATGCTTGGCCAGTCCATCACCTTTACCCTCAGCTTCTTTAGCAAGGCAGTGGTCGTCTTGGTGGCGAGTTTGGGGTCGTTATCCTGTTGGAATACTGCCCTGCGGCCCAGTCTCTGAAGGCAGGGTATTATGCTCTGCTTCAGTATGTCACAGTACATGTTGGCATTCATGGTTCCCTCAATGAACTGTAGCTCCCCAATGCCGGCAGCATTCATGCAGTCACAGACCATGACACTCCCACCACCATGATTGACTGTAGGCAAGACACACTTGTCTTTGTACTCCTCACCTGGTTGCCGCCACACACGCTTGACACCATCTGAACCAAATAAGTTTATCTTGGTCTCATCAGACCACAGGACATGGTTCCAGTAATCCAGTTGTTTGCGGGCTTTCTTGTGCACCATCTTTAGAAGAGACTTCCTTCTGGGATGACAGCCATGCAGACCAATTTGATGCAGTGTGCGGCGTATGGTCTGAGCACTGACAGGCTGACCCCCCACCCCTTCAAACTCTGCCGCAATGCTGGCAGCACTCATATGTCTATTTCGCAAAGACATCCTCTGGATAAGACGCTGAGCACGTCCACTCAACTTCTTTGGTCGACCATGGCGAGGCCTGTTCTGAGTGGAACCTGTCTTGTTAAACCGCTGTATGGTCTTGGCCACCATGCTGCACCCCAGTTTCAGGGTCTTTTCAAACTTATTATAGCCTAGGCCATTTTTATGTAGAGCAACAATTCTTTTGTTCAGATCCTTAGACAGTTCCTTGCCATGAGGTGCTATGTTGAACCTCAAGTGGCCAGTATGAGAGAGTGAGAGCGATAACACCAAATTTAACACACCTACTCCCCATTCACACCTTGTAACACAAAAGAGTCACATGGCAACGGGTAAGGAAAATAACTAATTGGGCCCAATTTGGATATTTTCACTTAGGGGTGTACTCACTTTTGTTGCCAGCACTTTAGCAAATTGTTCATTGTAGCAAAGTGTAATTTCTTCCCTGGTGTCACATGAAAAGATATAATAAAATATTTACAAAAACGTGAGGGGTGTACTCACTTTTGTGAGATACTGTACGTGGCGTTAAACTGGTAGTAACGCACACAGAAGTAAATGGTGTTATACTGGCAGTAACGCACTTAGAACTATATGACGTTAAACTGTCAGTAACGCACTTATTATATATTATATGGCATTAACAGGTTCCCGACCGCGCGCCGGCGGCAGTCGGGGAGCCCTGCGCGAATCGCTGTAAATAAGCGGCGATTCGCATTTGGCCACCAGGGGGAGCGCGCGCCGGCGGCTCGCACGCGCGCACCCGCCGCACTCCTGGGGAGTATGCCCGCGGCTCGGGCAGACCCGATGTCCGCCGCCGAGCCACGATGAGCGGCTACAGGGAAAGGAACGGGGAACCGCCGATATAAGGCGGTTCCCCGCCCTGTCAGTGGGGCATGGGAGATCTACTGATCCCTGTCACTGGGATCAGTTAGATCTCTCATGCCCATGTTAGCCCAACCCCCCCACAGTAAGAACACACCCAGGGAACACACTTAACCCCTATCTCTCCCCCTGCAGGTTAACCCCATTCACTGCCAATGACATTTATACAGTAATCAGTGGACATTTAAATTTCTGATCGCTGAATAAATGTCATTGGTCCCAAAAGAGTATCAAAATGTTCCGACATGTCCCCCCCAATATCGCATTACCGCTAAAAATCGCAGATCGCAGCCATTACTAGTAAAAAAAATAAAAAATAAAAAACCCCAGAAATGAATTCTCATCATCTGTAAACGCGGCCACTTTTGCGCAAACCAATCAATAAACACCAATTGCGATTTTTTTTTTTTATCGCAAATATGAGGAATTATATAAATCGGCCAAAAACGGTGAAAAAAAATTTTTTTTATATTTTTTTTTTGGATTTGAATTTTAGCAAAAAGTAAGAAATTTGGGTTTTTTTGCAAAATGGTCGCTCTTCTTTTGTTTATAGCGGCGATAAGAAATGACGCAGAGGCGATCAAATACCACCAAAAGAAAGCTCTATTTGTGGGAAAAAAAGGACGTAAATTTTGTTTGGGTACAACGTCTCACGACCGCGCAATTGTCAGTTAAAGCGACGCAGCGACGAATCGCAAAAAGTGCTCTGGTCCTAAAGTGCAAAATTCTTCCGGGGGTGAAGTGGTTAAACTGGCAGTAACGCACACAGAAGTAAATGGCGTTATACTTGCAGTAACGCAATCAAATATACAGTGTTCAACGCTATCCGAACTGTCCCTACTCTAGCTAAGCACTAATGTAAAAATTACTGACATGGTCTCACTACACTAAAACCATCAGAGCTGTCCCCACTCTACATATACACTAATGTATGTATGAATAACACGGTCTCATTACACTACACTGAAACGATCTGAGCTGTGCCCACTCTAGCTGCACACTATGCAAAGCTAAATGATAGTCCTCCTCACTACACTCACACTATCCCTAGACTGACACTAAACTAATATTCTACACTGACAATTAAAGCAAAACAGCACAGTTAAGCAAATTAGCTAACTAATAGCACTGAACATAGCCCTGATCTATCTCTCCAGCCGAAATCACGCTGAAAATGGCTGTCATTGAAAGAATACTGTTATACTATTGGGGCAGTATTGTGCCATGATTGGATAATGTCATGATGACAGTGTCCAATCATGACTCTGACAGTGCTCTGTGCCCTGATTGGCTGAAGCTTTCACTGATTCAGCCAATCAGGGCTTGCAATGCATTTTTCAGTGTCGCATTGCATTTTGGTTGGTTTGGGGGGGCTGAGCAAATGGTCGAACATCCCATCTGTTCAGCTGTTTGCCGAACGACCGAACATTGAAAGTTCGGCCCCAACTTATGCTCGTTTGCCCATCCCTAGTATTTAATAACTGAGGTTCAGTGCTTCAGTGCTCTTGCTGTGAGCCATGTCCCTGCCTGACCCTTGATCCTGGTTCCTGTACCTGCTCCTGTGCCTGATCCTGCCCCTTGTTCCTGTACCTGCTCCTGTACCTGATCCTGAGACCTGCTCCTGTGACCTGCTTCCTGCCCATTATTCACTGCTCCCCTTGTTTCGTATCCCAGTCCTGACCTTGCACTGCTTATGTGTGCTCCCTCCACTTTTCTGTACTGTTATATTTATTTTATCATTTTACATTGTTTATGGTTTACTGGTTTTGGTTTTAATTTAATTTGGTTTTGTTTAAATAAACCTTGTTTAACCTTATTTAGCCTGGTTCCTGATTTCTTAGACCCCTTTCCCACTGGGGCTACAGCCGTAGTAGCGGTAAAGCGCCACTAGTTTTAGCGGCACTTTACCTCTGTTATAGCGGTGCTTTGGCACTGCTATTCAGACTGCAGCAGGGTGCTTTAAACCCCTAAGAACAAGGGGTTAAAAGCGCAGGCGACTGGCGCTTCAGAAGCGGTGTTCAGGCGCTTCAAAAGTGCTGCCGATAAATTTCAATGGGCAGGGGCAGTGGAGGAGCAGTGCATACACCGCTCCCTGACCGCCCCAAAGATGACGCTTGCAGGACTTTTTTTCCTGTCCTGCAAGCGCACCGCCCCAGTGTGAAAGCACTCGGGCTTTCACACTGGGGTGGATTGGGGGGAGTTTTTCACGTGCTTTACAGGCATTATTTTTAGCGCTAAAGTGCCTGAAAAACATTCCAGTGTGAAAGGGGTCTTAAGGTGTAGCCCACTGATCTGGTCATTCCTTGCTTGTCTCAGGATAAAAATCCTGTTTTCCTTTAACGTTGGGTCTGGAGTAAGGATAAGGTAAGGTTCGGGCTGAACCCATGGGAAACTATCACATAACAACAGGTTGCTCTCCCGATTCAATTTGGCTGTGGAATTCCCTGTCCCGCAGCCACATGTAACAAAAGGGCACAGATGTTGATGACATCATAGATTTAATATGGCCCCAAGGCCATATCTGGTCATTGACATTGTTTGAATGTGGCCGTGTGATCGTAATAGGTGAATTATGTCACTAGCATCCCCACTCTACAGCTAAGCTGCAAAGAGAGCAGGGAAGAGGCTCCTGTCAGGTTCCTGCTTCTGTTATTATTTTTTGGATATTGTTAATGATTAGAGTAATGGAGGAGGATGAATACATTTATGAAATATAAATACTGAACACAACTCCAAACACCGTAGTAGTAAGAATTTAGTTTAGGGCGGGCCAGGAGCTTATATGAAATTCATTCTCTGAATCAAGATTGATGCATGCTTATTTAAAGTTGTTGTAAAAGGCTAAAGGTTTTTTACCTTAATGTGTTGTCTGCATTTCGGTGCAGCGCCCCCCCCCCCTTGCCCTCCTCCCCCCCTTGCCCTCCCCCCCCCCTTGCCCTCCTCGCCCTCCTCACCCTCCTCGCCCTCCTCAATACCTACCTGAGCCAGATTTCGGTCCAGCACTGTGCTCTCTCTCTCTCTCTCGCTCCTCACTGGACTCATTGAGAGAAGTGGGAGCTCATGCTTCATCAATCCAGTGATGAGGGAGCAGAGGGCAGGGCTCAGTCACTCTGAGTCGCACTTTGTGTCAATGGATGCACACAGTGTGGCAAGGGAGCAAGCCCACACAAGTACCCCCCTAGTAAGCGGCTTGCTGGGGGTTACTCAAAGGTAGGGGAGCCCGGAGCGGGACTCCAGAAGGGGAGGATCATGGCTGCTCTGTGCAAAACCATTGCACAAAGCAGGTAAGTATAACATGCTTGCTATTAAAAAAAAAAAAGACTTTAACCCCTTCACGCCAACCGTATGCAAATATGGGCTTTTTTCTGTGGGGCCGCATATTTGCATGTCTCCATTTGTGCTAGGAGAGCCCCGTGCCCAGTTCTATCGATCAGGAACTGGATCGTCCAATTCCAGGTCACCTGATCGCTGCGATAGCCTCTGATAGGCTATCAAAGGGATAATTTACTGTGAAGCAAAATGCACACTATTGTTTTTAGGCTGTACTATAGGTGCAAACAAAACCTAACATACACTATATTACACGCACTTGAACTTTAATGGCATCCCAGTCTTAATCCATAAGATTCAATATTGAGTTGGCCCACCCTTTGCAGCTATAACAACTTCAACTCTTCTGGGAAGGCTGTTCACAAGGTTTAGGAGTGTGTCTATGGGAATATTTAGGTTGAATATATTTTTTTATTTCGTGGAAAATAAAGGAAAATGTTTCATGTAACAGTACAAAAGATGAATTGAGCAAATAACAGAGCTACATGTGCAGATATAAAAATGTGGGACACAACAGTATGATTTCAGCTCATATCACAATATTACTGGTAAGTATCTGAAAAAGTATAACATTTCCACTTGAATGCTGTTTAGCATGTTTATTCATGGTGAGGGACAAAATAGATAGGATAAACGTTTTCCTGACAGGGGTATTTGTGTCTATGGGAATATTTGACCGTTCCTCCAGAAGCGCATTTGTGAGGTCAGGCACTGATGTTGGACGAGAAGGCCTAGCTCGCAGTCTCCGCTCTAATTCATCCCAAAGGTGTTCTATAGGGTTGAGGTCAGGACTCTGTGCAGGCCAGTCAATTTCCTCCAACCCAAATCGCTCATCCATGTCTTTATGGACCTTGCTTTGTGCACTGGTCCAAATCATTTGGCGGAATGAGGGTTATGGTGTGGGGTTGTTTTTCAGGGGTTGAAAACAAAACAGGACAAAAGAGCCCTCTTCACAAAAGCAGATCCAACTGTCTAGGCACAGAACCCAAGAAGATTTGTCGTTATGCAGACCTTTATCTACTGTACATGTTAGAATTCATCTTTTTTTTCATCTTAGAATTCTTCTTAGTTTACCTTTGATGAAGAAAAATAGTAGGGACAATTCATCTAACCTGCACTGACCATGAAAGACATCCATTCTCCCCATCTTTTTCCATCCAAGTATTCTTCCATTTATGAACTTTCATTATCCCGGATATGGTATTACAGCTCTCCAGCTGAGCATCAAAATTTTAATTGCATTGCAGAGATGTCTGATATATTCAGAATTTTTAATGTTCATGTACTGTATATGCAAAGTATTTGAACCTGAAACAGCCCTGCCTTATTTTATGTGTCTAGCATGCTTTCTTCAAGAGATAACTTTACTCTGTGTGACAAACATTAATAAACACAATGTTCTCAATGTAAAAAGAGAAATTAAATGAATATATATTTATTTTTTAGGAGGAATGGAGAAGATTAGAAATCATACCCATGCTTTGGCAAGGTACACCTACTCTGTGCTGACTGCTCTATGTTATGCTAATGGAGAACCTGTAATACAAGTCTACACTGATACAGAGGTTAGGACTTACGATGTGCAGGGTCCTATCATTAATTTTAATGTGCTGGATGAAAATGGAGGCATTATCGGCTACTCTCAGGTACATATTTTTCAAGGTTCACATCATGCATTAGCCACCATCTGTGAAATTGTTTCTCTATTATTGATTGCAGTATATTATTCATGTATGCTGTATTTTATTTTTCAAGTTTAAATACAATGTTGACTACAAAAGTACATCTACAAAAGAAACATTCTTCTTTACTTTTAGTCATGAAGTAATATAAAGTCCTTTTTTATTGAGTTTGTTAGTCCAATAGAATTACCTATGCGGTCTGCACAAACATTGAATTAACAGTCAAATGTTCTTGCTTGCAGTCATCCTTTATTTAAAATAATGGCAGTGTGTTTTTTTCATTTGACAAGCTGTGTGTTGCTGTTTTTTTTTTTTTTTTTTTTTGCAAAATCTTTTCATTGAATTTTCACAATTCTGCAGCAAAATATCCAGAAACAAAAGTATTCGTAGAGGTGTTCTAGTTTGGTTCAATGTGTTTGCTGGAAAAAGATTATGTTTATGGGGTGATTGCCTTCAGCCTAATTAGTATTTATAGCATACCATGAATAGTTAAAGTGGTTGTAAAGACACATCTATTAATTACTTTGATCCTCTCTGTTTTAGGTCCATGTTTAGTGCAGTGTGTGTGTTTTCTTAAAATTATAATGCTAAATGAGCATTCTTCTTTACACAGTGCTGCTGGGCATAGAATAGTGATGCTCAAGGCAGGAGGAGAAAAGAGGAGAGGGGCGGAGAGGAGATCGGTTTCAGTTTACACACAGACTACAGAAATGACAGGCAAAGAGGGAGGAGGAGTGGGGGAGATGCAGAGATGCTAAGGAGAAAGCAGGCATGAGGGAGGCATGTATCTGACCATGCTATCACAGAGCAGCAGCCATGATTAGCATGGTCACTACACACAGGACAACACAGGAACAGGCAGGATCAACCAGGTATTGTTCAACATGAAAAGGGCTAATTGACACTGCAATCACACTATGCTATATATCATGCCTTTAAGGGACAGGAACTTCTTTTTTTTTTTAGGGTTACAACCACTTTAACCACTTGCTGACCAGCCGCCATTGTTTGACAATTGTACAATGACATTTATACATTAATCAGTTGCTATTTTTAGCTCTGATGTCTGTATAAATGTCACTGGTCCCAAAAAAGTGTCAAAAGTGTCCCATCTGTCTGCAGCAATATTGCAGTCCTGCTAAAAATCGCAGATCACCACCATAACTAGTAAAAAAAATATAATAATAAAAATGCCATAAATCTATTCCCATAGTTTGTAAACGCAATAGCTTTTGAGCAACCAAATAAATATATGCCTATGCAATTTTTTTTACCAAAAATATGTAGAAAAATATATATCGGCCTAAACTGAGGAATAAATTCGTTTTTTTATATATTTTTTGGGATATTTATTATAGCAAAAAGTAAAAAAAAATGTTTTTGTTTTTTTTTCAAAATTGTCGCTCTTTGTTTATAGCGCAAAAAATAAAAACCGCAGAGGTGATCAAATACCACCAAAAGAAAGCTCTATTTGTGTGAAAAAAGGACATCAATTTTGTTTGAGTGCAGTGTCGCACGACCGCGCAATTGTCAGTTAAAGCGACACAGTGCCGTATCGCAAAAAGTACTCTGATCAGGAAGGGGGTAAATCCTTCCGGGGCTGAAGTAGTTAACTACATCCGGACCGCCTGCCATCATTATACAGATAGCTACCATAACCCCGGTATTTTTTCAAACAGTGGGCGATCCGCTTTCAGATAAAAGTGGTCTCTGCAACGGATTCGCCACGAGATCACTTTCATGCATGACGGGACAGGTGCCCCCACTCCCGCCACATTTCTGTGGTCTCCGCTGCTTACTGGACCCACGGGTAATGAAGACAGTCTGGTCCTCTTTCCTCAATGACTGTGAGCGGAAGATGGCGCCCACTCAGCTCCATAGTATTGAAGGGCGGAAGCGACGTCAGACGTCCCTTCCGCCCAATGCTCTTAAAGGAGAAAAATGATATTATTTTTTTCAAATGACATTTCATTTTTTTTTATTGCATTTTAGTGTAAGTATGAGATCTGAGGTCTTTTTGACCCCAGATCTCATATCTAAGAGGTTTTGTCATGCTTTTTTTCTATTACAAATAATGTTTACGTTCCTTGTAATAGGAATAAAACTGACCCACATTTTTCTTTTTAAACTGAAGGTGTAAAAATAAAAAGTAAAATAAATAAGAAAAAAAATGTAAAGCGCCCCATCCCACTGAGCTTGCGCGCAGAAGTGAACGCAAACGGAAGTCGTGCCCTCATATGAAAATGGTGTTCAAACCACACATGTGAGGTATCGCCATGATCGTTAGAGTGAGAGCAATCATTCTAGCACTAGCCCTCCTCTGTAACTCAAAACTGGTATCCTGTAGAAATTTTTAAATGCTGCCGATGGAGATTTTTAAGTGCCAAAGTCTGTCACCATTCCACAAGCAGGCGCAATTTCAAGCATGACACGTTGAGTATCAGTTTACTCGGCGTAACATTGTCTTTCACATTATAGAAAAAAATTGGGCTAACTTTACTGTTGTCATATTTTTTTAATTAAAAAAAGTGATTTTCTTCCCAAAAAAATTGGGCTTGTAAGACCGCTGCGCAAATACTGTGTGACATAAAGTATTGCAATGACCGCCATTTTATTCTCTAGGGTGTTAGAATATATATATATATATATATATATATATATATATATATATATAAATGTTTGGGGGCTTTAAGTAATTTTATAGCAAAGAAAACCCCTGATTTTAACTCGTAAACACTGAATCTCAAAAAAGAGGCTTGGTCATTGAGTGGTTAAAGCCAAAGTCAAGGTTTCCTGTCACTAGCTGTCCAAAATGAATTATATCCATTACTAGGTTATTTGGATGCTTTGAACACTGCATCATACTGTAGTACCATCAGCTACATACAGTATGCAGTGCTACATTCTGCAGCAGTATGTGTGACTTCCTGCTTGCAGCCAGAAAAAAAATGAGTTGGACTGAGTGTTTCCTACCCATTCAAAGGAAACCTTGCAGGTTTATCAATATATACTATACAAGACTTTCTCTGAAAGCTCAAGGTGGTTAAGCAGGCAGATGATGTTTCAGGGAATCAGTGGAAGCTTTGTATTCATTCATAAAAATGCAAGGCTTCCTCTAAATTGCTGGGAAGTGCTTAGTCTGACTCGATGAGATTGGAAGTTGCCTGTACTGCTGCATACTATCTGTAGTTGATGCTACTATAGTATGATAAAGCGCTCACAGCAAGCAAATAACTCGGTATTGGAAATAGTTTATTTAGGTCAGCTTGGCCATAACAAATGTAGCCCTCGTTTACGGGGCTATGAGAAATTACTTCCCCAAACAGAATAGTGCACTAAACCTGTAGGTAAATAAGACAACCAGACCCTTCACTAAGTGGAAGAGTGGGTTTGATAAAGTTGGTAGTGCCTCCACCTAGAACAGGGCCTCTGTGAACAGGGGGGTTCCTTTCATGGGAAATTAACCAGTAATCTAATCATGCTTGAGGTGATTGTAGCTGTGTTAGTGCAATTGCGACAGAGAAAATTGAGTACTGTCTGTGATACTTTTTTTATTTGCACTAACATCACTATCAGAACAAGCTTTCGGGGTGTTTCCCCTTCTTCAAGGTCCAAGCAGTACTGATTCACAAACGTTTTAGCAGAATGTTAAAAAAAAAAATCTCAGAGGGAAAAGAAAAAAAGAGGAAAAACAAACACACACAAACCAATGTATATGGTGATGGTAATGAAGCTAGCAGTAGAGTCACTGAGATAAGACAGAGGGAGAGCTATAGACTGGGGAGGGGGGGTGGGGGAGGGATGAC
>BLSH010431193.1:740676-760832 GCA_018402905.1 Glandirana rugosa
TTAAAAGAGACAGCGTTAACGTGTGCACTAAACCTGTAGGTAAATAAGACAACCAGACCCTTCACTAAGTGGAAGAGTGGGTTTGATAAAGTTGGTAGTGCCTCCACCTAGAACAGGGCCTCTGTGAACAGGGGGGTTCCTTTCATGGGAAATTAACCAGTAATCTAATCATGCTTGAGGTGATTGTAGCTGTGTTAGTGCAATTGCGACAGAGAAAATTGAGTACTGTCTGTGATACTTTTTTTATTTGCACTAACATCACTATCAGAACAAGCTTTCGGGGTGTTTCCCCTTCTTCAAGGTCCAAGCAGTACTGATTCACAAACGTTTTAGCAGAATGTTAAAAAAAAAAATCTCAGAGGGAAAAGAAAAAAAGAGGAAAAACAAACACACACAAACCAATGTATATGGTGATGGTAATGAAGCTAGCAGTAGAGTCACTGAGATAAGACAGAGGGAGAACTATAGACTGGGGGGGGGGGGGGGGTGACAGTCACAGAGGGGGTCATAAAACTGCGGTGTAATGAGTAAGGAAACCTATATCTAAATTTAGGCCGTTATTTTTTGTGTCAAAAAGTATCATTCTTAGTTCAAATATTTTCCTTTCCTGGATAGTTCTGAAATTCCCTTTAAGAACTAAGACATTGAGGTCTTCAATAGTGTGGTCCGGTTGTGAGAAGTGATGTCCCACAGGTGTGCAAAAACTGTCTTCTTTATGTTCCTTGATGGAATGTCTGTGTAAATTCATCCTTGTTTGCAAGTTCTGTCCTGTTTCCCCAACACAAGATCCTTTGTTGCATCTTTTGCATTGAATGAGGTACACAACATTACTAAAGGTACAGCTGTATGATCCCATGATATTAAGGTTCTATTTGTGTGTGTGACACTTCTAGATTGATTGATTGATTGGGTTGCACAGTTTGCAGTGTTTTTTATTGCAGGGTTTGCTTCCATTATTTGTGACTTCATAATCAGAGTGAAGTTTCCTGCTGATTAGTTTATGTCTGAGGTTGGGTGGTTGTCTGAAAGCCAATATTGGGGGCTGTTAAAATATTTCTGTCAGAGTTTCATCCTCTGTTATAATACAGCAGATAAAGAGGGAGCAGTCATAGTGATGGATACAGACAAATATATATAGATATAATAGATTTACGGAGAAATCTAGTAAAAACCAACTACGCCAGTGCGGACGCATGTTTGAAGTCAGGGTCAAAAATGGACGTCTGCTGGCATTTCTGGCAAGACCGTCCTATACCCCAGTTTCAATAATATGCCTTAGGACACCAGAGAGTACAGTGGTTCAGGATCCTCCTTGAGATTCTCCATACCTTTGCAAAATTCTATGAAACACTTTTAAATCCCAGACGGAGGCCACGATTGTCAAATTACGTGGCAAACATTGACTTACCCACACTATCCGATGAGGATAGGAATATTTTAGAACAAAACATAATATATGAGGAGATTGGCAATGCCATTACTACCTTTAAACCACAAATCCACATCCTGGACTGGACGGATACCCCGTATTTACATAGGGTATTTACAGCCGCCAGAAAAGAGTGTCCTTCCAAAATCTATGAGAGAGGCTTTGATAGTAGTGTTGCCTAAACCAGGTAAAGTTCCCCTGGAGTGTGAGTCCAATCGACCCATTTCATTGATTACTTCTGATGTCAAAATTTTAGCCAAAGTACTAGCTCACAGATTGCAATTAGTAATCACCAAATTGATAGATCCAGACCAGACTGGATTCATACCTGGCAGGTGCACTCAAATAAATCTCAGAAGACTGTACGTTAACTTACAAATTGAACATGATAACACAGAGTAATAGCATCTTTAGATACCAAAAAGGTGTTTGATTCTGTAGAATGGGGAAACCTCTATACGCTTTTGGCTAGACTGGGATTTGGACCTAGATTCATATCCTGGGTTCAGCTCCTCTATAAGAACCCAATGGCTCTCATTAGGGTCAATGGAATGGTGTTGGATTTGTTCAAAATACACAGGGGAATGAGGCAGGGATTCCCCCTGTCTCCTCTCCTGGTTGCGGTAGTCATTGAGCCATTGGTGGCCAAAATTTGGGAGGCTGATGGTTTGAGGGGCCTGCAGATAGGAGACCTAGAAGAGCGCATATCTTTATACGCGAACGATATGCTCCTGTATTTGAATGATCCTGAGACCTCCTTGACATCTGCCTTCTCGTTGATACAGGAGTTTGGGGATTTCTCGGGATTTCATATCAACTGGACGAAGTCGACACTGTTTTTGCTGGACTCACAACATGGCTTGGCCCTCCCGGTCCAATGCCCCATAACAGAATCGACTAATTTTAAATATCTGGGAATTCATGTCCCATTACCACTTGAATCCTTTCTAGATAAAAACTTATGGCCGATTATTAAACAGTTTAAGGACAAGATACAGGATTGGAGAGATCTCCCACTTACTCTCTTGGGCAGAGTAAATCTGTTTAAAATGATTTTCCTGCCTAAGTTTCTATATGTATTGTCGAATGCTCCAGTATATATTCCCCAAAAAATCTTTACCTACATCGATTCACTCCTGAACTCCATTCTTTGGGGTCTAAAGCATCCAGGTTCTCCTTAAGTGTCCTGCAATTACTGGTAGATCAGGGTGGATTGGCTTTGCTTCGCTTATATCAGTGTTTTTCAACTCCAATCCTCAAGGCACTCCAACAGGTCATGTTTTCAGGATTTCCCTCAGATGAAACAGCTTTGGTAATTACTAAGGCAGTGAAACTGATCAAATCTCCTGTGCAAACTCATGGAAATCCTGAAAACATGACCTGTTGGTGTGCCTTGAGGACTGGAGTTGAAAAACACTGGCTTATATGATTATGCTTCTCAGCTGGTGTCTCAGCTGGTGTTTGCCCACTGGCGAATGTTTCCACAATTGAACAATGCTGCAGTGACAGTGGATGCAGCAGTTGTCTCCTCATATGAAGCCCTATTGAATTCCTTCTACAGAGGGGAAGCCCCTACCCAGAAAGGCAAGACTGCAAACCAAATCATAGGGGTATGCCAGAAACACATTAATGACCAATCACTACAATTCTCACCCAATGCACCACTCTGGTTTAACCTGAAGGACTTTTTCAATTAGAAAATGGTCACAGGTGATCCAAGTTTGCTTTGACATACTTTCATCAACTGATTGATGAGGGGGAGCTCAAATCCTTCACACAATTAGAGAGAATTTGAGACCTAGCTCCTGGAGATACCACTACTCCTGTTTACAATATGCAATACAATCCAAATTTGGGAGGGAGAGAATTACATTAGAAAATATGAAACTGGAAAAATTCCTACTAAATCCTGACCATGCTAAGTCAATCTGAAATTATTGTCATACTTTAACAGAAGTGGAAAATAAACACACAAAAAAAAATAAGAGATAGGTGGAATAATATTATGCCTGACCTAACAGAGGAGCACTGGGAAGAAGTACTTGCAACCTATATAAACACGGTTATTTCGACCAGGGATAAAATTATACAATTAAGATACCTACACCACATGTACTATACACCATTTAGATTATATAGAATGGGAAGGAGAGAAAGGTCCATCTGTCACAAATGTATAGCAAGGGAAGGTTCTTTTATACTTATGGTGTGGGAATGCAACAGGATCCGTCCCGTATGGTCTCAAGTCACACAGTTTATTGCAGATACATTCGACCTCCCAAACATTTGCAGCCCTTTAAGAGGACTCCTGGGAATATTTGTGGATGATCTGATGGATAATAACACTAAAACTAGGATCATTGGGACAGAAAATTATAGACCGCAATAAAACTCTCATATAAATTAGATCCTGGCTGTCACTCTACAAAAACGGATTATTATCTGAGAATTCGTAGCCTGTCCTTTTCCTATTACCCCCTATACCAGGAGAAGAAAGTAAGGGAAAATCTCCCTAACTGGTCAGTAAGTGCAAAAAAAAAAAATGACAGCTATTCTAACCTTTTCTAGTTCTACTCAAACTAAAAGCATTTGCTGTTGTTGCTCTTTGATGTCTGCTTAACCACTTCAGCCCCGGAAGGATTTCCCACCTTAGGACCAGAGTGCTTTTTGCGATTTGGCACTGCGTTGCTTTAACTGACAATTGCGCAGTTGTGCGACATTGTACCCAAACAAAATTTACGTTCTTTTTTTCCCACAAATAGAGCTTTCTTTTGGTGGTATTTGGTCACCACTGCGTCATTTCTGATCGCCGCTATAAACAAAAGAAGAGCGACAATTTTGCAAAAAAAACCTAAATTTCTTACTTCTTGCTAAAATACAAATACAAAAAAAAAATACAAAAAAACATTTTTTTTTTCATCAGTTTTGGCCGATTTTTATTCTTCCTCATATTTGTGATAAAAAAAAAATCGCAATTGGCGTTTATTGATTGGTTTGCGCAAAAGTGGCCGTGTTTACGGATGATGAGAATTAATTTCTGGGGTTTTTATTTATTTTTTATTTTTTACTAGTAATGGCGGCGATCTGCGATTTTTAGCGGTACTGCGATATTGGGCAGACATGTCGGACCATTTTGACACTTTTTTGGGACCATTGGCATTTATACAGCGATCAGTGCTATAAAAATGCACTGATTGCTGTGTAAATGCCATTGGCAGTGAAGGGGTTAACTTGCAGGGGGCCCTCTAAGGGTTAACTGTGTTCCCTGGGCGTGTTCTAACTGTGTTTGGGCTGCCCTGGCTGGGGAAGGGAAGTGATCACAGCTTCCATGTAGAGGAAGGCTGTGATCACAGGCCTTCCCCCTCTCACAGAACGGAGGTCCGTGTTTACTTACACGGACCTCCGTTCTTTCACTCCGGGGGGGGGGCATCGCGGATAGCCGGCGGCGATCGAGTCCGCCGCACCCGCTCCCTGGCTCTCAATTCTGCAAAAAAAATCCAAATTTCTTACCTTTTGCTAAAATACAAATCCAAAAAAAATATATAAAAAAACAAATTTATTCATCAGTTTTGGCCGATTTATATTCTTCCTCATATTTTTGGTAAAAAATCGCAATCAACGTTTATTGATTGGTTTGCGCAAAAGTTGCTGCGTTTACAAACCATGATAATTAATTTCTGACTTTTTTACATTTTTTTTTTACCAGTAATGGCGGTGATATTCGATTTTTATCGGGACTGCGATATTGCAGCGGACATGTCAGACATTTTTGACACTTTTTTGGGACCAATGACATTTATACAGACATTTAAATATCCACTGATTACTGTATAAATGTCATTGGCAGTGACGGGGTTAACCTGCAGAAGGTAGTGAAGGGGTTAACTGTGTTCCCTAGGCGTGTTCTAACTGTGAGGGGGCTGGGCTACCTTGGGCATAAGAGATCTAACTGATCCCAGTGACAGGGATCAGTAGATCTCTTATGTCCCCGCTGAAAGCATGGGGAACCGCCGTATTTACATCAGCGGTTCCCCGTTCTTTCACACTGGCAGGTCATCGCGGCTCGCCAGCAGACATCGGGTCCACCCGAGCTGCGGGCACATTCCTGCAGAGTGCGACAGGCATGAGAGCACGCCACCGGCGACGCGCTCTCGCCCCCTAGCTGCGCGTCCACGAGTCGCGGTTTATTTGCGACGATTTGCGCAATAGAGCCACACTGTTGCTGTAAAAATACGGCATGCGGTTGGGAAGTGGTTAAAATGACTTAAAGTGTTACTAAACCCACAACAGTAAAATCTGTCTGTATATGCAGTTAAGCATGCTTGTTATACTCACTGTGGAACCTAAGGGGTTAATCCTCAGCATTGTTTAAAGATGCTGTTTGATCTTGGCTTCTCTGATCCTCTCTTCCTTCCACTGTCCCCTGATAATTTTCTGATGACAGAGTCTATGGAGTCAGACTGCATATGCTCAGTTTGGTGTGTATTGCTAGAGAGGTTTTCTTCTTGAGAGAGTGCATGTGATCAGCTCGGGGCGAATCAACACTATCCAGATAGAGAGTCCTGCAGTCTCAGGACAGTCAGAAAACTTCTCCTACAAGCTTTAACCAGTGCTTGGCTGGACACTGATAGAAGTGACAAGACTGCTATATACTGCTGATGAGAAAAGGTATTTAGCAATTTATATTTACTAAAATAATTGCATTTCCATGTTCTGTGTACTGTGGATGACCAGATATAGTGAATGTAGTGCCCTGGGTTTAGCAACACTTTAATGTCTGAAAGTAATAATGCACATTTCAATGGGTGGCTATACAACATATCTGAAATCTAGTAGTTGGTGCAAAAAAAGCTTACATTGTAGAGTTAAGTAGTTGTAAAATTGGAATCCCTGTCATTGCCTAATTACATGGTGCGTAGGCCTTCTAGATACACTTTGGAAGACCCTTCCCCTAATCTTCCCAGTTAATCAAACTTACAAATGAAGCCTTATGACCCTCATTCCCCAGGAAGTGCTTATGATTAAGGCCTCATACACACGGACGTTTTTTGACGCCGGCATTTTCTGCCATTTTTTGCAGCTCTCCATGTTAGTCAATGGCCCCATAAAAACGTCAGCGTTTTTGAGCTGTAGATGGCGTTGGCGTTAGTGAGCTGAAAGTAGAACCCACAGCCATCGCGTTCTGAGACTGTAACGTTTTGGCATTTTTTTACGCCGACGCCGCAAAACGCCAACAAACGCCAACTAATATTGTACCGGCGTTTTCCGGCGTTTTTTGACGCCAACGTTTTTAGGTTGAAAAATAGCAGAGGGATGATTTTTTTTTTAAAACGCCTATTTGACGCCGACGCTCACTAACGCTCACTAACGCCGATGCACAACGCCGAAAAACGCCGATTTTTTTTCCTTGACATCGGGCTCGGCGTTTTGTTTATTTTTAAAAATACGCCCGTGTGTATGAGGCCTTAGTGTTGGTGTATATATCATTGCAAGTAATTTTTTTATGGTACAATCTAATACTTTTTTGCAACACTGTTTGACCACTTATGGTACTATGGATCATTGACTTTAGGTCCAATTGAATCCTACTGTTAAAAAAATAGATTGTTCCCAGCAACCTGTAGTAGGTTGCAAAGTGATTATAGACTATAGTTGTGGATAAAAAAAAGTCAATGGTTTTAATTTGGTTATTTCCATAATGCACATTAGTGAAATCATCAAATCATTATTTATAATAATTCTTATCATTTGTACTATAAAATCTTGCTTCCTTATATACTATAATCATAAAAAGCTTATTCAGACTTTTGAAATCCTTTGCCATGCATTGATCCGCGTTACATTATACATTAGCTTTTGTTGTGCTGAGGTAGCCTTTTCATTACAAATGGACTGCCAATGCAATGCTATGGATCAAAAACGCACATAATCCTTTTTTTTAGCATTGCAGTGCCCCACAATATGCGATAAGTGTGTTGTGGTGCCTTGAGCATGGTGTTATACTGTATAGGGTATTGAGATACCTTTTACAATCAATGGCACTGGAATGCACCATGCTTATGTTGCCATGCGTCACAGTAATCAACACATTTTACGGCATATTGTACATTGAATAGTGCCTTAAAGAATCTCTTCTGCAACATGGGAAATGCCCAAGTTTTGCATGTCACCAGAGAAAACATTAGACTCAAACAATAACCTGTGTCAAATCCGTTGCTGTGTGCACTGCCTATGTTGATGGTCCTAGAGCAGTGGTTCTCAACTCCGGTCCTCAGGACCCCCCAACAGGCCAGGTTTGCAGGATAACTGAAATCCATCCCAGGTGATATCATTGGCTGCTCAGTGATTGCAGCATTCTAGTCTGCATCTCCCCAAGGTAATACTGAAAACCTGGCCTGTTGGGGGGTCCCGAGGACCGGAGTTGAGAACCACTGTCCTAGAGGCTTACGTACATTTACTGCTGCAGAGTGGCTCGATAGCGCGAATCTCTGTCTATAAATTGCGGCTCGCGCTAGCTCTTGTACCAGCTGTTCTCTGCAGCAGTATGGCCGCGGGTCGGGCGGACTCTATGTCCACCGGCGAGCCGCGATTGCCTGGCACAGAAGAAAAATGGGGAACTGGCGATGTAATCACGGCGGTTCCCTGCTCTGTCAGGTGGCATGTAAGAGATCTACTGATCCCTGTCACTGGGATCAGTTAGATCTCTTATGCCTCTGGCAGCCTAGCCCCCTTACAGTTAGAACCGCAGAGGTGATCAAATACCACCAAAAGAAAGCTCTATTTGTGGTAAAAAAAAGGACGTCAATTTTGTTTGGGTATAGCGTCACACAACCGCGCAATTGTCAGTTAAAGCGACGCGGTGCCGAATCGCAAAAAGTGCTCTGGTCCTATAGTGGGAAATCCATCCGGCGCTGAAGTGGTTAAAAATAAATGTTTTTAGCAGTGTCAATATGGAGGAATTGTCTACCTCCCCTCTACTCAGGACCGATACAAGGCAGGGGCGGAAGGGGCAGATATCCTGGGCACTACCATTTGCTGGAGGAGGGGGCACAGGTGAAGTGTGCTTGACAACTCACTATACTGCCGCTGTACCTGAAAAACTGTACCAGGCTGAGGGTGAAAAACTGTGTGTTAGGCCTGATTCACACCTATGCATTTTTAGTGCTTTTTGCATTTTTCAGATTGCACTACAGAATGTGTTCCATAGGAAACCATGTTAAATGGACTGTAGTACAAATCTGCAAAATGCAAAAAGCATTAAAAATGCATAGGTGTGAATCAGGCCTAAGAGTGTACCGAGTGCGCTCCTGCACCCGGCACAACAAGCCCTTTAGTCACTTCCCTTCCCTGTCAGCATGCTGCACTTCACTGTTTATTCCCCCTGCGGAGGAGTAGTCCAGCCGGCGGTGTGACGTCACGGAGGCGTGGTCGGAGAACTCGGAGGAGTACAGAGAGCTGTGTCGGCGCTGTGAGTCTGAGTGCGACATATAGCATGGGTGCCCAACTCTCTTATGTGGCTCGCCACCTCCTGCTCTGGGATGGCGGGTCAGCAAACTCAGATCGTGGGTTCCCGACCTGCCATTAGTGTGAACAACGGAGCCGGCTATTTTCACAGAACACCAGCGCTAGAAGAAGCAGAGCCGATGCTTCAAGTATAGCGCCAGCTTCAGTCACAGGTGGAGTGATACCAAATGTACTCCGCCTGTGACAGGAGCGATATACAGACAGCATTGGCTCTGCTCTCTACCGCAGCCACATGCTTCCTCCTGTCACACTGATGCTCGGGAATGGCGGGTTGGGAAACTGTGATCTTGGACAGCAGCACCAGCCAGCAGTACCCTCAGCAGTACTATCCAGCAGTACTATCCAGCAATACCCTGAACAGTACTATCCAGCAGTACCCCCAACACAACTCTCCAGCAGCACCCCCCAGCAGTACTATCCAACAGTACCCCCAACAGTACTATCCAGCAGTACCCCCAGCAGTACTATCCAGCAATACCCCAAACAGTACTATCCAGCAGTACCCCCAGCACAACTCTCCAGCAGCACCCCCCATCAGTACCCCCAGCAGTACTATCCAGCAGTACCCCCAGCAGTACTATCCAGCAGGACTTTCCAGCAATACCCCAGCAGTACTATCCAGCTATACCCCCAGCAGTACTATCCAGCAGTACCCCTAGAAGTACTATCCAACAGTACCTCCAGCACTACTATCCAACAGTACCCCCAGCACTACTATCCAGCAGTACCTCCAGCAGTACTATCCAGCAGTACTATCCAGCAGTACCCCCAGCAGTATTATCTAGCAGTACCCCCATCAGTACTATCCAGCAGTACCATGCAGAAATTCCCCCAGCAGTGCTATCCAGCAGTACTGGCAGCAATACTATCCAGCAGTACCCCCAGCAGTACTATCCAGCAGTACCCCCAGCAGTACTATCCAGCAGTACCATGCAGCAATTCCCCCAGCAGTGCTATCCAGCAGTACTGGCAGCAATACTATCCAGCAGTACCCCCAGCAGTACCCCCAGCAGTACTTTCCAGCAGTACCCCAGCAGAACTATCCAGCTGTATACCAAGCAGTACTATCCAGCTGCATCCCTAGCAGGACCCCCAGCAGTACCCCCAGCAGTACTATCCAGCAGTACCCCCAGCAGTACTTTCCAGCAGTACCCCAGCAGTACTATCCATCAGTACCCCCAGCACTATTATCCAGCAGTACCCCCAGCACTACTATCCAGCAGTACCTCCAGCAGTACTATCCAGCATTACCCCCAACAGTACTATCCAGCAGTACGGCGTATGGTCTGAGCACTGACAGGCTGATCCCCCACCCCTCCAACCTCTGCAGAAATGCTGCCAGCACTCATACGTCTATTTCCCAAAGACAACGTCTTGACTTGATGCTGAGCACATGCATTCAACTTCTTTGGTTGATCATTACAAGGCCTGTTCTGAGTGAAACCTGTCCTGTTAAACCACTGTATGGTCTTGGCCACCGTGTTGCAGCTCAGTTTTAGGGGCTTGGCAATCTTCTTATAGCCTAGGCCATCTTTATGTAGAGCAACAATTATTTGATTCAGATCCCCAGAGAGTTCTTTGCCATGAGGTGCCATGTTGAACTTCCAGTGACCAGTATGAGAGAGTGAGAGCGATAACACCAAATTCCCTATCCCTAGTAAGTACACTTAGGCGTGTACTTACTTTTGTTGCCAGTGGTTTAGACATTAATGGCTGTATATGGAGTCAGTTTGAGGGGACAGCAAATTTACACTGTTATACAAGCTGTACACTCACTACATTGTAGCAAGGTGTCATTTCTTCAGTGTTGTCACATGAAAAGATATAATAAAATAGTTACAAAAATGTGAGGGGTGTACTCACTTTTGTGAAAATACACAAAGTCAAGTATGGCACTAAAGATCAACGTGTTTTGCGACTTACCCACACCACAGAATCTCCATGAATGATGGTTTACTGATCCAGGGACCTAAGGCAAATGACCATATGGAGTACCAAAACCAGGGAGTGAAAAAGTTCATATCAAACTGCTAATATGAAAAAGAGAGGGGAGGAAGGACACAAAAGTACAATCCGATAAAACAGTGATAGTATCTAGATCAGCAGGACACTGATGTATGCACAGTATAAAAAAACCTCCACGCTACATAGAGATTTCTTACCCAGGCAAAAAAAGGTCTTGCTTTCTGACTGGAGTCCTTATCTTTCTGGTTATTTGTAACAGAAACTGACAGTCCTTTTGGCGTTTGCTTGTTTTATTTGCCTGAGGAGGAAATCCCTATGTAATGTTGAGGGCCTGATAGCAAAAATATTAAACTTTTCCATTAATGTAAAAGGAAATCTAAAATATGCAGGCAAAAGTGTGCCCGTTCATTGAATGGGATGATTACAGAAAAGCACATCACTGCAGTGACAGAAAACAGTGAAGTGCACATTGATACAGTGGTGGCGAGTGCTGAGGCATGCATCAGTACAATGGCAGCAAGCACAGAGGTGGGCCTTTGTGCAGTGGTGAGTAAAGTGAGGGCAAGGGGTCAGCAGCAGTGCTTAAAGTCACATCTATTATATTCTTTTATCCTCTATGCTTTTAAAACATATTAAATACAGCGTGTGTTGTTTTTTAAATTATAAAGCTAAATACCTTCCTTGCCCAGGTCTGCTGTGTGGTCACATGTCCTCCCTCTGCTCTCCTTTTTTATTTAAAGAGTACAGTGGGAGGGGCTGAGATTCTCATCTGATGTATGCAAGCTAGCAGAGGGAGGTATTGTGACCACACAGCAGAGCTGGACAAAGAAGCTTTATGATTTTTTAAAAAATACACACACTGTACTAAATATGTTACTGAAACAGAGAGGATAAAAGTATATACTAGATGTGAATTTACACTTTACCAACGGGGAGGAGCAGCTTCAGCAGAATACTCTATCAAGGCAGGAGGAGAGGGGAGGGGCGAGGATGAGATTGGCTTCACAGTTTACACACAAACTACGGACATGACAGGGAGAGAGGGAGGAGCAGAGGGGGAGATGCAGAGACTCTGTGTACACAGCAGGATGACGGAGGCACATAATCTGACCACAACATCAGGGATCAGCAGCTGTGATAAGCATGACCAGTGCACACTGGGGGACACAGGAACAAGCAGGATCAACCAGGTATTGTACAGCATAGAAAGGAACAATTGACATGGCAAAGCACTATGCTATATCTCGTGCTAGGGTTATGACCACTTTACAGCGGGGTTGATGTTCAGGTGTGGTGCAGGGAGAGGAGAATAGGGTACAGCACATGTAGTGAGCGTGCAGGGGGTGATATGAAAGCACAGTAGTGGGGATGGGTTTCAGGCATGATGATAATGAGGGCACAGGAACAGTGATGACAATGGGTTGTGGAGGGTGCTGGTGCACTGGTGCAGTGGATGTGAAGAGTTGTTAGCTGTAACTTCATATGCAGTTCTCCCAGCAAGCAACAGAGACTGGCCATGAGGGATGGGTGGTGGTTGGTGTCGTGAGATGCAGGCTGGAGATTACAGTGCCTGTGTAAGCCACAGCAGAAGCAGGGGGATATGGAGGTAGTGTGAGCTGACAGGGCCAAAATCTAGAAGGTCATGCACCACTGCTACACAGACTCGCCTGCTGCAGAGACCACTCTGGATGTGCTTCCCACTGTGTATGGCTGTTGTGCATGGTGCTAGTCTACATTTAACCATGGATGATACTAAGCATATGTTGTAGTGACACTGTTATTGTCCTGTCACTACAGCGCATGCACCAGATATTGGCCCCAGATTGACTTATCCTCATACTACCCCGATATTGGAGCCACCAATAATACTATGGAATCCTTCCATTGCAACAATCATTTTCTAGAAGTCCAGCATTCAAGTTTATTCTTTATTTATTTTACTTTTAGACCCCTTTCACACTGAAAAGTGCCTGAAAACTGCCTCTCATTCATTTCAATTGGTGCTTTCACACTGGGGCGGTACACTTGCGGGGCGGTGAAAAAAGTCCTGCAAGCAGCATCTTTGGGGCATGTTTGGAGCGCGTTAAAAAGCGCTTCAAAAATGCCCCTGCCCATTGAAATAAAATGGCGTTTTAACAGCAGTTTTTGCAGTGCTTCAGTGTGAAAGGGATCTATATTATAGTGAACATTTTATTTAGAATACGATACCGCTATTTATCACTTCCTTCCTGTTAACCTATTGAATCTTCTACATTATTATTTCTAAAAAATCGAATAAAACTCAATTTTACTTCCTGTATTAATTTACAAAACATATAGGAGCACTATGTATTATATTAACTATATAAAATAATACTACACGCTAAATATGCCTGAAGTTTTAGAAGCTTCTAAGTTTCTATATTTCATTGACCTATTGAATTCAAGTGTCTTTCTTCTAAGTATTTTAGACACATAATAAAAAAGCCTGATACAAATTTAATGGAAATGAAAGTAAAATAGCGCATTAACAGTGTAACTGTCATAAGGAATTAGAATTAATAAGATATAAAAAGCTAACAGTTAGTCTCAAAAATTTGCATAATTTACATGGCAGTGAGACTAAAAAAGTAAGCCCCTGATTATTCAACTTCTCCAGTCTTGCTAATTTAGCGGTGTGGAGTTGTCGGGTGCTTATGCATAATCTGTAATCATTATTAAAAATAGGTCATGTTTGTCTTCTTTGCTCACTGCCCTAGATATTAATTTTATTGATATTTATGTCCAAAATGCCCCTAGATTGTAAACTAATAGAGGTAAGGCGCTTTCTACTGTAGTATACTAATCTTGCTCTACATGTTTTACTGAACAATTGCATATACTGGCCATTCTGGTCATTTCATTTTATTATTTATGTTTCCTTATCAAATTGTTTATACACATTTTTTAAACATTTAGAACTGCTGTTACTCACCTTTATTATTTGTATTTCATAGGGCCATGGGAAATGGCACAATGATGATAATAATATTTTAGAGTTATGTGGACATTTCTAAATTGCTTATAAAAGGGTTTATTATGTTCCCATTATAATTTTAGTGCAAAATTAGATCACTAGATCTCAAGGTATAATTTGACAATCTCATTCTAACAAGCATTTTGAAATCTTGTAAAATTAACCCAGGTTTAGATATAGGTTTAGACGCCAACTTTAATGGATGTATGTACATTATATCTATTACAACAGTAATTAAAGCGTAACTCCACTTTTGTTGAGAAACAAACATTCCCCCGGGTGATCTATGTACATTGAAAGGATTATACAGTCAGGTCCATAAATATTGGGACATCGACACAATTCTAAGCTTTTTTGGTTCTATACACCACCACAATGGATTTGAAATAAAACAAAGAAGATGTGCTTTAACTGCAAACTTTCAGCTTTAATTTGAGGGTATTTACATCCAAGTCAGGTGAACGGTGTAGGAATTACAACTGTTTGTATACAGAATCAACCTTTGTTGCAGATTCCTACCTTTGTTATTCTGAAGAAATCCCTCTGTGTTTCTCTGTGCTTCTGTACTGAGTGGGTCTAATGGGAGTGATGTCATAATTATCTGTCAGCTGTGCAGCTGCAGGGCACTAATGAGGAAATCTGCTGGGCCTGCATTCCTTTAGACATTTTCCTATTGAAACAGTATCTCTCCAAAAATGACATTTTTGTTGCAGAAGATGCCAGAAATCTGACTTGTATCTTAGGCAGACTTCTGGGAAAATTGGTGAGCCAATCACACAAGCAGGAAATTATGTTTCTGGGGAGTGGTCAGTACACACTCTATGTACAGAACAACTCCAGGTAGCCATATTGAAATGCATTCTCAGAAAATTAGAGTGGCTGCAGATTGAAAAGGAAAGGTAATTTTTAATAACACATTACAATATGACTTGTGTCACAATTCTATGCGCTATATTAATTTTTATTTGTTTGCTATTTTTTTCCCCACGAAAGTGGAGTTACCCTTTAATTAATTAAAGTAGTATTAAACCCAAAAGCAAACTTTTGCAGGTTACCAATTCTTAGATATGATGGCTGCATTCGTTTTTTATTTAGGCTTTCTTTCCTTTATTTTCACCTGATGATCTGGCCAGTAAATCTGTCGTTTTTTTTTTTTTTTTAACATAACAAGCTGTTCTGCAGATGTAGCTCTTACAGGGTTAAGACAAACCTTTAATTATGGACATGGGTGGTTAAAATGATCAGCTTTTATTTATCCCAAAAAGGGAAACATTGTTGCTGTAACTGCTTATGAAGTATTAACTGGAGTTCAGCTTTAATTTGTTAGGGTACCTAAATCTGTGAGTGCATCTTAACACTCCCCTCCCCCAGATTAACAATGCTATTGTCCAAAGGTACCCCTTGTGCTCCTTTATTCAAAGTGGGGCACTCTAATGCAGGAGGTGTGTTACTGACCATATCACCAGGTGAAAACAAAGGGGAAATATGCTTAAAAAACTAAAACTACTACTGCCACCACATCTAAAGAGTGGCAAGCTGGAATATATTACATTTTTTATTTTGATTTAACCACTTGCTGAGTGAACACATTTAACCCCTTGATTGCCCCTACAGTTTAACCCCTTCCCTGCCAATGACATTTATGCAGTAATCAGTGGCTATTTTTAGCTCTGATCGCTGTATAAATGTCAATGGTCCCAAAAAATTGTACGATTTGTCCACCACGATATCGCAGTCCCAATAAAAATTGCCATTAAAAAAATAAATAATAATGAAAAAGCCATAAATCAGTTCTCATAGTTTGTAGACGCGATAACTTTTGCGCAAACTAATCAATAAAGTATTTTTGTGATTTTATTTACCAGAAATATGTAGAAGAATACATTTTGGCCTAAACTGATGAATACATTTGTTTTTTTTATATATATTTTTTTGAATATGTATTATAGCAAAAAGTAAAGAAAAGTTTTTTTTTCAAAACTGTTGCTCTTTGTTTGTTTATAGCACAAAACATAAAAAACGCAGAGGTGATCAAATACCACCAAAAGAAAGCTCTATTTGTGGGGAAAAAAAGGACATCAATTTTGTTTGGGTACAACGTCGCACGACCACTCAATTGTCAGTTAAATCGATGCAGTGCCGAATCGCAAAAAGTGCTCTGGTCAGGAAGGGAGTAAATCCTTCCGGGGCTCAAGTGGTTAATATTACTTTAACTTTCCATTTGTTTAGCTTTAAAGCCCAATTCCATGCTTGCTGTGCCTATTAATAGTTTGTTTGCTCCAAGCTAGCCCAAACAAACTATTTCTTTCACTAACAGATGTGCCCGCTGTGTGCGAAGGACGTCACAATCTCCATCTCTGCCAATCAGAGGAAGCCTTGCATATATTCATAGAATACCAATCTTCCTGTGAATGGCTGAGCAGCCCATTTTAATTCTTTTCTGGGAGCGAGACAGGAAGTTCCCATCCTGCTGTTGGAACACAGTGCTGTACACTGTACATAGCTGATACTACATACAGTTTATACAATGTGCCTAGCAGGCACATCTGTTAGTGAAGGAAATAATTGATTTGGGCAAGTTTTGTCCAAACAAACGATTTAAAGGCACAGTAAACACAAGGCTTTTAAATGTGATGTCTTTCTTCAGTCTTTTCACCCCACTGCACACATATGCCAAATGCATGAACCACTAGTTAAAATAATGTTATGGGTATATGGAAGACATCCCATAATGTTTCTTTGTAAAATAAAGATTTAACATGAATAGTTAAAAAAGATATTTTAAAAAAATGTATAAACTAAAGAAAAAAGTTATAGTTTCGCTTTAAGATAACTGGAAATGTATTGGGTGGGTTAGGGGCTATCAACACTAGAACAAGGGTTTAAAGATAGTACAGTAGAGCCTTCTAGGAACAGAAGGTATTCACATGTCTCATTCTCCATCACATATCCAAAAAATGTGATGATTTCTCCTCATGTTAATATAGTAGATAGAGCCATGAAAACCATTCCTTTCCACTCCATTGGCTAACTGTACAACCAAAACTGCTCCTATTTAGCATATATACTGACCAGGGCCGGTACAAGGGGGGCGGAAGGGACAGATACTATTTACTGGAGGAAGGGGGGGGCGCAGCTGCGCATGTACTGTCAGTGTGCTTCTAAAATCTGGCTGGACATACACACCAGCCGCTAATAGCTGCAGCCTGCACGCACCTGCAACAATGTGCCAAGTGCACTCCTGCACCAAGCACAAGCTTAGAACAGACCAGCCCTTGCCTTCACTTCTTCACTCCCCTGTCAATGGAGATAATCCCCTTACAGGCACTTCATATTCCTGGCCCAACATGATGTCACACACTGAGAGGCCGGTCGGAGGCAGGATGGGAGGACTCAGAGGAGCATGGAAAGCTGCGATCTTGTCACGTATCTGGTGGTGGAGTTTGATTGTGCAGAGGGCAACCTCTCTTACGGCCCTGGTTCAGGAACCCCTGATAGAGCAGACAGGAGATTCTGGAGCACATTGGTGCACGAGGGCTGGTATGGATGCAGATGGTGTTGTGGGGATCCTCCAGGGGCTCGTGCAGACAGAAGATTGGTGATGCAGGCCGGGTCGGTAACAAGCACGCAAATGCAGTATAAAGGGAGCAGACAAGCAGGTCGTCGGGTACAGGCAGGGTCATTAACAGGCAGGCAGCTGAGGTACAAGAGGGTCAGGCAGAAGTGTGGTCGTAGACAGGCTGAGGGTCGGTGCAGGCAGAGTTCAAAGGAAGGTCAGGCAAGCCGGGTCACAGATACAGGAACTCTTAGCAAACAAGCCACGGGAAACACACTGGAACACTGTAGAATGGACAGCATCCACTGCAGGGTGCTGTCCAGCTAAATTGAGTGCTTTGGCACCATTGGCGCACCCAGGCGTGCGCACACAAGCGCGCATTATGCACGGGAGGCTGGAAATGGCCATTTTTCCTAACATACCTACAGGATCCGAGAAGAGGAGGAAGTGGATATACAGTTTTGCCCAACTTCAAGTAAGCAGATAACGATTATAATTATTGGCATCTACATATTACAGGCATACCCCACTCTGTGTACCCTCACTTTACGTACACTCGTGAGTACGGACACATTGGCGTCTATGGGAAATCTTGGACAGCTTGACATGGCACTGTTCCCGGTTTTTAACATTAGCGTCTATGGCAAATCTTGGTCAGCTTGACATGGCACTGTTCCTGGTTTTTAACATTAGTGTCTATGGGAAACCTTGGTCAACTTGACATGGCACTGTTCCCTGTTTTCAACATTTGCATCTATGGGAAATCTTGGTCAGCTTGACATGGTACTGCTCCCGGTTTTTATCATTGGCATCTATGGGAAATCTTGGTCACCTTGACATAGGACTATTCCCGGTTTTTAACATTGGTGTCTATGGGAAATCTTGGATAGCTTGACAAGGCACTGCTCCTGAACAATAAGTGACGGGGACATCAAACTTGGGGAGCACTGAGAGGGGACCCAGGACTACAACAAATCCAATTTTTGGGTCAGCCAGCTTGCCTAGGTAATCTACAATGTCTTAGTCCTAGGTCCCCTTAACATGCTCCCAAAGTTTGGTGTCCCTGTCACTTATGGTTCGGCAGCAGTGCCATGTCAATTTGACCAAAATTTCCCACAGACGCCAATGTTAAACGTTAAAAACTGGGAGCAGTGCCAGGTCAAGCTGACCAAGATTTCTCATAGAGCTAGTGTATTTACATGCATTGAAAAGTGAAAAAAGGTATTCAATGTGCAGTATCGAGCGGCGCTATGTATACTCAATCTTCATATATCAAATAAAATGTCATATAAAAGTGTTATATAAACATATGTGAAAAATTAATCTCAGATAATATACATAAAGTGCAAACAAACATCACTGTGATAATAAGGTGTTCAGTGCTTCAAATGCATAATAAGTACAGATGGTATTAAAGGTGTCCAGTGCTCCAATAAAGTGCAAAGTTCAGTGCTTCAAAACATCATATAAAAACAAACAAAAATGCACATGTCACTCAAAGTGTCCAGTGCTCCAGTTTTAAAAGTGCAAGGTGCAAAAAAACTGTGTCAAAAAGTAAAAAGCATAGTCTCTTGGGTCTCTTATAGTTGGAGCAAACAATTGGAGCCAATCAACAGTAATATGAAATCAATTTTCGTCTCAATAAATCCTTCACCAAGTGCAATGGCCCCCCTTATGGAATGTGCCTCTCACTCTTATGAGCTATCTGCTGCCACAAAACTTCATTTCTCCATATTTACAAGCAATGATGAAAAGATATAGCCTCTCATGGTGTAGTATTAAAAAGCCAGCATTTATTAAAACAAAGTAGTAACTTACAATTAAAATCTTGACAAACAGCGAGTTTTGGGGCAGCACTGAACACCTTATTATCACAGTGATGTTTGTTTGCACTTTATGTATATTATCTGAGATGAATTTTTCACATATGTTTATATAACACTTTTATATGACATTTTATTTGATATATGAAGATTGAGTATACATAGCGCCGCTCCATACTGCACATTGAATTTAGCCACAGGTGGTTGTGACACTTGAGGGGCTGGCAGCTGTGTTTAGCATTGAATTGAGTAGGGTAACATGTTATATATTATTTATCATTAATCTAATAGTCATAGAGAGTAGTGTTCGAGTCACTTTATTGTTTATCTGAAAAAAGGTATTGCTTCACTTTAAGTACATTTTTGTTTTATATACATGCTCTGGTCCCATCGAGTGGGGTATGCCTGTATTATATTAACTTTTTGGATCGGTGGGAGGGCGCAGTTTGCCATCTTCGCCCTGTGCACCAAATGACCTGGTCCTGGCACTGATACAGACTAATTATTCCAACCTGCATAAAGCAGTTCCAGACTTGTTAGCCATGATCAGTGTAATGTATTGAAACAGTAGCTTCATTGGCATAGGGTGATCTCCAGGGGGTGCTGCAGCTGCATTCATAGAATGTATATTAAAGTGAATGTAAATCGAATTCATGAAATTTGACCTGGGCACTATGCCCCATGGCTTTCTCCTGCTCCGTTCTTCTGTTATCAGCATGATAACTTCTGACAAGTTAAAACCATGCTGAATTTTGTGTTGGGGAGGTTGCTATAAATAGATTAGCAGAGAGCTGAACTATTCACAGAACAGCACTGAGAGTCTCTGGCTATGTGGAGGGGGGGGGGGGTCTTTTCACCAAAGAT
>BLSH010431193.1:791129-804402 GCA_018402905.1 Glandirana rugosa
ATCTCTTCTTTTCGCCCCTTGACGTACAATGAAATCGATCTCCTAGGTCTCCACATACCTCTCAGGTGACTTCTAGATTTAGGACGGTGTTACCCTAGATGACCCCCCTATCCCCCCATGGGTACATCAATTGGGTCCCAAAGGTAAACCGGAGTTTAAAAAATCTACACAGAAATTTTTACCACTGTTAGAAAAGGACACGGTAATAATCCCTTTAAAAAGAAAACCGCAAGAATTACCTTTACCTAAACCAAAAGGTTCGGACTCGATGTCTGTTGAACCGTGGATGCCCGTACTTCTTTTACTCACTGACTTGTAAGGAATAATAGACAAGTTGACCCCTTAAATCCTCTGGAAAAAGGTTCCAAAACCCTTATCCTCTCAACTCGTGAAAGGAGTAATCGCGTTTCTTAAAAAGGGTCTTTCTAGAGTGGAACCCCGTCAGGGTGGTCTAAACCTAGTATAACAGATAGCTTCTCGTAGGGGACTTTGTATCTCCCCCACTCCGGCCCTTGTAAGAGTGATTAAATCGTCCCTGATCCATGGTGGACCAGTACTCAAACTACAACCTAAGTTTCTAACTTCACAACTCCTGGGGAAACTTTCGAGATTTTTTCAATTCCACGTTGCAAAGATACGAGTTCAGGTGACTCTCCAGGGCGAGGGTGCGCTGGTACTTTCCACGGAAGTGAACACACCTCCGGTCGCGAATCATATATTGGCTTTAGGGTGGGGAGGACACTGGTAGCTTCCACCGGGTGAAAAGTATCCTACACTATAGTGCTAACAGAACCAAGAACTCGGTACGGAAGACATCTTTTAGTACCTAGCAGGATTTAGATCTTCAGTGGACTCTCCATACACCTCTGGATCCTCTAGCTAAAGTAACATGCAGTTCCCCGCTTTTCTTCTCTATTCCCCCCCCCCTTTTTTTCTTTTTTTCTTCCTCTCTTCTTTTCATTCCTCTGTCCCTTTTCTTCATCAACATTTGTTATGTTTGGTCTTCTTTCTTTGTATTTTTGGTTTTGTTCTTACAACAAAAACTTGGGGAGGCTTCCCCTTAACCAGGGGATCTGTACAGGTTGATTGCAGCTTGACTTGGTCTGCCCCGGGCTGGGGGGGCTATGGCACAGTATTGAGCTCTGAGGAAATTGGCGATTGGCCAATGAAACGTGTCAGCGGTGCGTCATCACGCATGTGACGTGGGAGGTGTCATCCAGGAAGGGCGGAAGTGATGCACTGAGGGCTGGTAAACCCATGCTGTTGATCCCGGTCACTGCCTGCGGCCATCTTCACTGTGGGAAACTTCCAGGAAGTAATGATCAGCCTATGAGGCAGTCTTCACAGCCAGGCTAGCGCTGTCTGAAGGGACAGAAGTGGTGCCTATGGGGAACAAATGCCCGGAGCGAGTGGTGGAAGTGTCCTTCTCCCCCCCTCACCACCTATGGCGGATACGGTGAGATTTCCTGTGACTTACTTTCAGCCATTGTGCACCTCCAGCACACCACACTGCCGTTCGGGGTAGAAACAGATTTACTGCTCCCCCGACTTCATTGTGAGCGCTGTATCACCTGCTGTTACGGAACTGTTA
Organism: Glandirana rugosa; assembly: GCA_018402905.1. Lineage (NCBI taxonomy): Eukaryota > Metazoa > Chordata > Amphibia > Anura > Ranidae > Glandirana > Glandirana rugosa. Next base: position 792,721 of record BLSH010431193.1, read on the forward strand.
CTATTTGCTTTAATCATAGTGCTCCAGCTTTATACCGCCCTTTAACATCAGTGCAACGCATCATCTCTACTATCCAGTGGATGACCAGTTTTTTACCATTTTCAGCCCCTCCACACCCAGCCATCCGGATAGCACCGGTTTACTTCCATGGGACTATAATGTAGTCACCTTAGGAGGAGTGTGTCTGGTTGTATGCTTGAAGGTGTGTGAGCAGCTGCGATTTCCCCTCCCTGTCTTAGACAACGTTGTCTTTTTTAAATTGTTTTTATATTCTGGTGATGGTCTATATTCCTTATCCCATGTAGCTTTGTATTGCTTGCCAAATTTACATTAATTAAGTATTTTTCTATTTTCATAATAATTGTTGTGTCCTGATGACCGCTTTTTGAGGGGGCTCTCTCTCCCCCCCACCTCTTCTTTTACAGGTTGTACCATAACTGCCACAGTGGGAGGATCCAGGTGAGCAGTGAGAATAGGGAGCGCCTGTAACGCTATGGCAAACTGATCCAATCGGTGATCCTGCTTCTCCTATCTGGAAAAAATATTACCAGCAAGTGGATTGCCTGTATCTTCTGACTTCATGGCCTTCGCCTACTGTCAGGAACCAGGAATCAGACTGAGACAGAAGTGCAGTAAAAATCACACTTTTTAATAAAATGGTAAAATAGTACAAACAGTGCAAACGTAGTCAAAACATAGCCTAGGTCTGGTAGCCAGAGCGGTTAGTTGGAACAAGCCAGTAAAACAGGAATCCAGAGATCAGCATAGTCAGAGGCAGCAAACAGGATCAGGAACCAGAAGGGAAGTCAGCCAGGCAAAAGTCTTTAACCAGAAAACACAGCAGAGAGTATCCGAATATGTTGACCAAGGCAAAGGCACAGGAGATATGATCCAGGCAGTTTAAATTGCAAGCAGGGCATGCTGATGAGCAGGAAATGATCACTGGGTGAGTCACTGTGGAATGATGAATAATGGCAATTAACTGACAGCTGAACAACCAGAGCTCTGAGAAGGGAGGGCTGAGCCCAGCCCTGACACCTGATCACTGTGCCACTACCTCTGTTTGCAGACTCAAACATTAAAAATTGGTCAATTGTCTGGGGGAAGCAGTTGTGACCATTTTTTCAAGACTTTGTTTATAACTTAAAGTGGTTCTATAGGCTATATTTTTTCTGGGGTCCTCCGTCATCACTCTCCTTCTCTCTTCTGAGTGTCTCCATAGCTTGTTGGCTGCTGTGGGGGCACTCGTGCTGGCACAATCCTGAGCTGGCTGTGTGTGTCTATAAACACAGCATGGCTCAGCCCACCCCCTGCTCCTTCCTCATAGGATTTGCCTGACAGCAGCAGGAGCCAGGGGCGTTGCTAGGTGGGAAAAAGACCAGGGGCTCCAGCCCGAAGAAATGCAGCGAAAAATGGGTGTGGTCTAAACAAAATAGTGGGCATGCCTTGGGGTGTGGCTGACTTCTGAGATGAACAAGGGATGGAGGAAGGAAGAAAGAAAGAGATAGGGAGGGAAAGAGAAGAGAAGGAAGGAAAGAAGTTGGGATGGAGGGACAGCAGGCCCAGATCCTACACCACAATAGCAATATGTGTATTGCAGAAAGTTTAACAATCAGCAGATAAATATACTCCAATCACCTGGTGCTGGTGCTTCAATCATCCCGGCACCATGGTTGTTATGGTGTCAGGATGATTGAAGCGCATTATTTCTATTATTACATTGTAATATAAAATTAAATCATTCAACTCACCATAATGCAGAATCAGTGGGAGCCCCAAGCGTATCACTTGCCACATCGCCTGCTACCAGATGGCTGCCATCAGGTGTCCCCCAGCGGAGTCCCTCCTTACACAGGTTTATCACAGTATGCAGCCAGACTGAACCAGTGTCACAGTATGCAGCCAGACTGAGCCAGTATCACAGTATGCAGCCAGACTGAGCCAGTGTCACAGTATGCAGCCAGACTGAGCCAGTGTCACAGTATGCAGCCAGACTGAGCCAATGTCACAGTATGCAGCCAGACTGAGCCAGTGTCACAGTATGCAGCCAGACTGAGCCAGTATCACAGTATGCAGCCAGACTGAGCCAGTGTCCCAGTATGCAGCCAGACTGAGCCAGTGTCCCAGTATGCAGCCAGACTGAGCCAGTGTCACAGTATGCAGCCAGACTGAGCCAGTGTCACAGTATGCAGCCAGACTGAGACAGTGTCACAGTATGCAGCCAGACTGAGCCAGTGTCACAGTATGCAGCCAGACTGAGCCAGTGTCACAGTATGCAGCCAGACTGAGCCATTGTCACAGTATGCAGCCAATACAGAGCCAGTATCACAGTATGAAGCCAGACTGAGCTAGTATCACAGTATGCAGCCAGACTGAGCCAGTATCACAGTATGCAGCCAGACTGAGCCAGTGTTACAGTATGTAGCCAATACAGAGCCAGTGTCACAGTATGTAACCAGACTGAGCTAGTATCACAGTATACAGCCAATACAGAGCCAGTATCACAGCATGCAGCCAGACTGATCCAGTGTCACAGTATGTAGCCAGACTGAGCCAGTATCACAGTATGTAGCCAGACAGAGCCAGTATCACAGTATGCAGCCAGATTGAGCCAGTATCACAGTATGCAGCCAGACTGAGCCAGTGTTACAGTATGTAGCCAATACAGAGCTAGTATCACAGTATGCAGCCAGACTGAGCCAGTGTCCCAGTATGCAGCCAGACTGAGCCAGTGTCACAGTATGCAGCCAGACTGAACCAGTATCACAGTATGCAGCCAGACTGAGCCAGTGTCACAGTATGCAGCCAGACTGAGCCAGTTTCACAGTATGCAGCCAGACTGAGCCAGTGTCACAGTATGCAGCCAGACTGAGCCAGTGTCACAGTATGCAGCCAGACTGAGCCATTGTCACAGTATGCAGCCAATACAGAGCCAGTATCACAGTATGCAACCAGACTGAGCCAGTGTTACAGTATGTAGCCAATACAGAGGCAGTGTCACAGTATGTAGCCAGACTGAGCCAGTATCACAGTATGCAGCCACACTGAGCCAGTGTTACAGTATGTAGCCAATACAGAGCCAGTGTCACAGTATGTAACCAGACTGAGCTAGTATCACAATATGCAGCCAGACTGAGCCAGTATCACAGTATGCAGCCAGACTGAGCCAGTATCACAGTATGCAGCCTGACTGAGCCAGTGTCACAGTATGCAGCCAGACTGAGTCATTGTCACAGTATGCAGCCAATACAGAGCCAGTATCACAGTATGCAGCCAGACTGAGCCAGTGTTACAGTATGTAGCCAATACAGAGCCAGTGTCACAGTATGTAGCCAGACTGAGCCAGTATCACAGTATGCAGCCAGACTGAGCCAGTATCACAGTATGCAGCCACACTGAGCCAGTGTCACAGTATGCAGCCAGACTGAGCCAGTATCACAGTATGCAGCCAGACTGAGCCAGTATCACAGTATGCAGCCAGACTGAGCCAGTGTTACAGTATGTAGCCAATACAGAGCCAGTGTCACAGTATGTAACCAGACTGAGCCAGTATCACAGTATGCAGCCAAACTGAGCCAGTATCACAGTATGCAGCCAGTACAGAGCCAGTGTCACAGTATGCAGCCAGTACAGATCCAGTGTCCCAGTATGCAGCCTGTACAGAGCCAGTGCCATAGTATGCAGCCAGTATAGAGCCAGTGTCACAGTATGCAGCCAGTACAGAGCCAATGTCACAGTATGCAGCCAGTATAGAGCCAGTGTCACAGTGTACAGTCAGTATAGAGCCAGTGTCACAGTATGCAGCCAGTATAGAGCCAGTGTCACAGTATGCAGCCAGTACAGATCACATCCTACCCCCCCCGCCCGGGAGTCCCTTGTCCCGTGTTTCCTCCTAGTGCCTGATCCTGCCAGGTGACCCCCCCTCCCGATTACACACCCACTGCCCTCCCCTAATAGCTGCCAGCCTCTCCTCTGCCACCCATCTCACCTTGGTAACTAGTACACTGCTGTACACTCCCAGCGATGGGTGGAGTGCAGGCACATTGCAGCTTTAGTCCTATCACCGGGCGCCCCATGCTGTGACTCCCACGCCACCTGGCCTACAAGGAAGAGCAGTGATGCGGGGCGGGCAGAGAGAGATGATGTCATCTCTACTCACCCGCCCCGCTCATTCTCCCTCTCCTGCAATCTGCAGGCCGCTCACAGAGCCGCCCGCATGCGGCTCTATCGCCGGCGACTCTGTCTGACTCTGCCCTCCTGAGGCTTGGGGCTGCGGGCGTGACATTCGGGGCTGTAGCCCTGATAGCTACGCCTTAGCGACGCCCCTGGCAGGAGCCAATGGCTCCAGCTGTTCTAAACGAAGCCTGTGAGATCAGGAAGAGGGGAGAAAAGACTTGCAGCCGGATGCAGCACTGGATCAATAGAGGACTCATATACTTCTCTGTAAATGTGAGTGTTTTAAATCTGTCTTTTTACCAATGAATGGAATTACGCTATGCAGATCTCTCTTGCCATTGTCCCTACATCCTGCACATGAGTATTTTATTGCCCTGACATTGAGGAGCAGACCTAAGGAATGGGACAACAAAGACCAGTAAATACAAGATATCTAACAGGCGTTCGACTCCTATCAGTGGGAGTCCATTGAAGCTGGTGAATGTGCGGGCACACTGAAGGAGTGCACTTCCTGCACTTTATTTGAAGTATTACAGCACTTTACATGATGGATTAATCCAGTTAATACATGTGAAGATAAACTATAGACTTTGTATATGGACATGGTACATGGTCATGATATTAGAATTAGTTTATGTATTACACTGGTTAGGGTTTATTAGATGGAATATTTGATTTGATTTGGGGTCTATATATTTTTTCTCAACTTTCAACCAAGAGTCATACATTTTCAAGTTCAATCCACTTAAAAAACTGTGTGAATCTTTGGTCGCATTTGTGTGACCCTTGTGTGGAAACATTTATAAATAGTCAATTATTATTATTATATTTATTATATATTAGTACTAGTACACAAGCATTCGTTTGTGATCACATGTAGCCCTGTAGAGCTATTTTTAAGAGTAATATATGTTAAGGAAAAAATAGTAATGTGAAAATAGTAATTCATTCTCACAAAAATTGGTCATGGCAATTTGTGAGTCTAACCTAGCCTTCAGATTACAAAGCACCCACATAATAGGAAGTAAATAAATAATAATAAAAACTGTGTCTGCACAACATAAGTTTCTAATCTTTATCTGTGCATTGCATGCATTAAGGTGAAACACCTTCTGTGCTACAGCTGCCCCCCAGAGCCCCCCTTTTTCTTACCTGAACCTGCTCCTTCCAGCATCGAGGACAAGCCCAGCAGCTCCAGCCACTGTCTCAGGTTCTCATTAGATAGATTGATAGCAGGAGCCATTGGCTCCTGCTGCTGTCAATCAAATCCAGTGACACGGTAGCCTAGGAGCGGGGCCGAGGCCTGCTATGTCAATGGAAGCAGCAGCAGGACTCGGGAGCACACCCCAGGGAAAGCATCTATCTGAGGGGGCACTGATGAAGAGGAGGAGCCAAGACTGCCGCTGGGGGACCCCAGAAAAAGAGGATCGGGCCGGGCCGCTCTGTGCAAAACCCTTGCACAATGCAGGTAAGTATAAGATGTTTGTTATTTAACCACTTCCCTACCGAGTCATTGTAAAATAACATCAGCAGGGAACCTCCATCGATCTGGGCGGATGTCATATGACGTCAGGCGCTTCTCGCTGCTACTGCGGGCCCCCCGGGGGCCAGCAGCATGGTGATCGGAGATGTCCCTCGGGACATAGCCCCTCCCCGATCAGGGTAAAGAGCCAATGAAATTGGCTCTTTACCACGTGACCGGCTGTGTCCAATCACATCCGGTCACTACTGAGATCAATGTGCACGCCGCTAGTGCATGCCCCCAGGGGCACGCAGCGCGGCGGTCGGGGCTGAGGCTTGTCTCTCGGACAAAGCCCAACTCCGATCAGGGTTAATAAAATTGGCTCTTTACAATGTGACTGGCTGTGTCCAATCACAGCCGGTCACATGATGTAAACAAACCGCGGTAATGAGCTGTTACAGGGTTCTCCCTCTTACACACCAATCGTGTGTGAGAAGGAGATTGTGGTAACAGCTTGTTACCGCTTAATGTACACACCAAGCACACTGATCCCCCCCAGTAATAAAGAGGACCTGTCACCACCCTATCAAAGTACCTGTCACCACCCCATCAAAGTACCTGTCACAGACTATCAGAGTACCTGTCACCTGCCCATCAAAGTACCCCAGTACCTGTCACCTGCCCATCAAAGTACCTGAATACCTGTCACCAGCCCATCTGAGTACCCGAGTACCTGTCACCTGCCCATAAGAGTACCCGAGTACCTGTCCACAGACCATCAGCATACCCAAGTACCTGTCACCAGCCCATCTGAGTACCCAAGTACTTGTCACCAGCCCATCAGCGTACCTGAGTACCTGTCACCTGCCCATCTGAGTACCTGTCACCTGCCCATAAGAGTACCCGAGTACCTGTCCACAGACCATCAGCATGCCCAAGTACCTGTCACCAGCCCATCTGAGTACCCAAGTACTTGTCACCAGCCCATCAGCGTACCTGAGTACCTGTCTCCTGCCCATCTGAGTACCTGTCACCTGCCCATAAGAGTACCCGAGTACCTGTCACCAGACCATCGGCGTACCCGAGTACCTGTCACCAGCCCATCTGAGTACCCAAGTACCTGTCACCTGCCCATAAGAGTACCCGAGTATCTGTCACCTGTCCATAAGAGTACATGAGTACCTGTCGCCAACCCATCTGAGTAACCGAGTACCTATTTGCAGCCATTAGAGTACCCAAGTACCTTTCACTAGTCCATCAGATTACCCGAGTACCTGTCTCCAGCCCATCAGAGTACCCGAGTACCTATCTGCAGCCCATCAGAATACCTGAGTACCTGTCTGCAGTCCATCAGGGTACCCGAGTACCTATCTGCAGCCCATGCCTCATAGAATATACCTTGGGTGTTTGCTTTACAAAATTGGGTAATTTTGTGGGTAATTCCACTATCCTGGTGCTCCAGGGTCTTCAAAAGTGTGATAGGTATGAATGAAAATTTATGTGTAATTTATGCTCCTAGAATGCCTGACGGTGCTCTCTGCATGTTGGGCCTCTCTATGTGGCCAGGCTGTATAAAAGTCTCACACATGTGGTATTGCCATACTCGGGACGAGTAGCAGAATTTATTTTGGGGGTTAATTTTTTCTATGTACGTGCTATGTGTTAGAAATATCTTATAAATTGATCACTTTGTGTAAAAATAAAAGTGTTTTTATTTTCTTTCCACGTTTTTCAAAGACTTATGGAAAATAATGAACCATTCAAAAGACTCATAATGCCTCATAGAATATACGTTGGGGTTTGCTTTCCAAAATGGGGTCATTTTGTGGGTAATTCCATCGTCCTGGTGCTCCAGGGCCTTCAAAAGTGTAATAGGCCGTTAGGAAATTAGATGTGAAATTTCTGCTCCTAGAATGCCTGATGGTGCTCCCTGCATGTTGGACCTCTCTATGTGGCCAGGCTGTGTAAAAGTCTCACATGTGGCATTGCCATACTCAGGACGAGTAGCAGAATATATTTTGGGGGGTTATTTTTGCTATACACATGCTACGTGTTCGAAATATCATATACTGTAAATTGACCACTTTGTGAAAAAAAAATACGTTTTCATTTTCTTTCCACGTTTTTCGAAGACGTGTGGAAAAAAATGAACCGTACAAAAGACTCATCATGCCTCATAGAATATACATTGGGATGTTTGCTTTCCAAAATGGCATAATTTTGAGGGTAATTCTATTGTCTTGGTGCTGCAGGGCCTTCAAAATGTAATAGGTGGTTAGGAAATTAGATGTGAAATTTCTGCTCCTAGAATGCATGACGGTGCTCCCTGCATGTTGGACCTCTCTATGTGGCCAGGCTGTGAAAAAGCCTCACACATGTGGTATCGCCATACTCGGGGCGAGTAGCAGAATGTATTTTGGGGTGTAATTGAAAGTATGCATATGCTGTGTGTGAGAAATAACTTGTTGTTATGACAATTTTGTGCAAAAAAAAAAAATATATAATAATAATAATTTTTTAATTTTCCCAAGAATTGTGGGAAAAAAGTACAACTTTAAAAAAGTTTCCATGCCTCATAATAAATACCTTGGAATGTCTACTTTTCAAAAAGGGGTAATTTGGGGGGTATTTGTACTTTCCTGACAGTTCAGGGCGTCAAAAATTGAGATAGGCCGTCAGTGCATCGGGTGTGATCAGTTTTCAATGATTGGCACCATAGCTTGTAGACTCTATAACTTTCACACAGACCAAATAATATACACTTATTTGGGTTATTTTTAGCAAAGATAGGTAGCAGTATAGGTTTTGGTCCAAATGTATGAACAAAAATGGCTTACTGTATTTACAAAATGTTATCATAGAAACTAAAAAAAAGTGTTTTTTATTTCAAAATGTTCGCTCTTTTTTCACTTATGTCGCAAAAAATATAAAACCCAGAGGTTATTAAATACCACCAAAAGAAAGCTCTATTTGTGTGAAAAAAAATTATAACAATTTTGTTTGGGTACAGTATAGCATGACTGAGTAATTGTCATTCAAAGTTTGAGAGCACTGAATGCTGAAAATTGGTCTGGGAGGAAGGGGGTATAAACGTCCTGTATTAAAGTGGTTAAATAAAAACAAAACATAAAAAGAAACCTTTAAAATCACTGTGCAGGGGGGCGTGGCTTGGTGCATGGAGCTGTAAGACTCTTCTCTCACCAGCTCCTGCACGGACCGGCTCTGCAAGCTGCTCCCAGCTCCGAAAAACAGGTATGAGGCCGAGATGCGGAGGGCTATCCTTGCGGTTGAGTGCAGTGGCTCCCTGAGGTTAGGAACAGGGAGCACAGTGCCCAAAGTAGCACGGGTTGCCAGTTTCTGTGGTTAGATGGCTCAAATCCACTTGAGGGGGAGCAGGAGTGGACTGGGAGTTCAATGGAACTGGCGTGTTAGCAGGATTGCGAGTCCTCACTAGGGGGCAAACAGGTGACGAAATCCAAAGCCGAGCCAGGGGTCATACACAGGAAGCAGGTCAAGCGGAGAGATGGGACAAGCCGGGTCATACACGGGAAGACAGATCTGTTGCAACGCTGATAAGCCAAGCCAGGGTCGAACACAGGAGAGCAAGTTCAGGAATCAGAAGCAAGCTGGGTTGTTTAACAAGAGATCACAGGAACGCAGGAACACTAGGAAACTGAGAGATAATCCAGCAGCAATACAATGTCAGCAGGAAGTTTAAATAGCTCACAGGAAGTCGGGCCATCATGCTGTGTGGGAGTGCACCTATGCACGCCTAGCATGGCCATCTTGGAAACTGGCAGGGTTGGAAGTTCCACGGCCATTTCCCTGACAGAAAGACTGCGACGCTCTGCACCCTAGGAGATCTCCCGAACTTTGTGGGGACTTTCGGCTTGCCACAGATATCGGTCCCTGACTGGCCTTTGCCAGCTGCCACCCCTGGCCTACCACTCAACACAGGATGGCAGCACCGCACCAGGAAGAAACAGAAGCATCATCTGTCTAGCATGTCCAAGCCACCTGATGGTTGAGAAGGACATTCATTTTTTCCCTGCTTGCCTTCTCTTGTGCGACGCGGAGAAGGCATTCGACAGGGTTAGCTGGACTTTCTTACAGAAAACTCTTAGCCAAATTGGACTCGGCCCCAAAATGTTAAGCCGCATCATGGCCCTCTACTCCTCTCCCTCAGCAACGGTGTTGGTGAATGGTACTCAATTGCGGCCCCTTTCACCCCTGCTGTTCGCCCTCACTATTGAACATTTAGCCTAAGCGCTTAGAAGTAACCCATCCATTCACGCCATACAAACACCATCAGCTCACTGTAAGCTTTCCCTATACGCAGATGATCTCTTATTATACGTGACACAGCCCCTCATCAGCATCCCATCTATACTATAGGAGATAAAAAGATTTGGCCAGTTTATTCATTATAAACTTAACATTTCCAAAACAGAGGCACTGAACCTTTCACTCTCGCAGAATACGGTCACTCTTCTAAAAGCAAACTTCATATTTCAATGGAACTCCTCATCTATCAGCTATCTAGGCACGGCCATCCCCGCCCACATCTTTAACATCTCTGCGCTGAATTTTAGCCCCTTATTGACCAAAATCAGACGCCTACTCGAATCTCGTGCGGCCCTATCCACGTCTTGGTTTGGTCGTATAAGTGTACTTAAAATGGACATACTCCCTAAAGTGCTATATTTATTGCAAACACTCCCTATCCATCTTCCCTCGGCCTTCTTCCGTGCCCTCCGCTCTATGGTTATTAGGTACGTTTGGCAGGAGAAACATCCTAGGCTTCCATATAACTTCTTTGCCAACCTAAACAGATGGGAGGGACAGGACTCCCTGACCTAGAATCTTACCACATTTCCACTGTGCTATTGCGCATGTTAGAGTGGTTTCCGTGAGCCCATACTAAGGCCTCCACTATAGTGGAACAGCACATGTCCTCACGGGACCTACATGCCTTGCTATGGGGGTGCGATCATCACTACAAAACAATACAGATGCTGCCCCCCCTAACAATAGACGCATTGTGTACTTGGTACAAGGTCAGGGACAAATTAGACTTGTCCTCAGACTCCTGCCCACTCACTCCTCTGTTCGACAATGCAGACCTTCCGGAAAGCTGGATGGTATCAGTTTTAGACACGTATGAAAGGGCAGCGTAGCCCACAGCAAAGCAGTTTGTCCGGCCCACCTCTGGAGCGTTTGTACCCGGTCCAGTAACGGACCTTACCAGAGTCTCTTGGCTTACAAGTTTTCACCTTCAAACCTATTGTAAGACTCTTGTTTCTTCAAAGCAGATTCACAGACCGCTGAAGGGATATGAACATTTATGTTCCTTGCCTGAGACCCCCCGCCACACTCTATCAGAGATATAGAAGTCAAGGGAGCTGGGGATGGAGGTGTCGGAGAAAGACTGGCACAAAGCTTTTCTCTATACTCATAAGTCAACTAGCTCTAGCTATGCGCAAGAAAAAAATAATAAATTGCTATCCAGGTGGTATATGGTTCCGAATCAGATAGTCCCCCAATCACCGGACATCTGCTGGCGGTGTCACCGAGAGAGAGGAACGCATCTCCACATCTGGTGGTACTGTGCTGAGATCCACACACTCTGGAAGTTTATTTTTCAAACATTCTCCGAAATGTACAATGAACCTTTGGCAATGTCTCCCTCCATTGCTCTCTTATCCATTATCCCAGGAACGGTTAAATCCCAAAAATCCAGTCTCTTGAGGTTTTTCTTGACGGCGGGCAGGCAGTTTATTTCCAGATTCTGGAAAACGACCTCAGCCCCCCCCCCCCTTTCACCATGTGGGTGAGTGAAATAAACAATATCATGCTAATGGAGAAGATGATGGCAAGGGAAATGGATAGATGGGACAAATTCACTAATCTTTGGACAATTTGGATGCATTACTCCTCGTCTGATAAGTTTAAAGCAAGGCTACAGGGGACCCCCCCCCCCCAGGGGACATCGGAACGAAATTTGAATAGTCTGCTCCTCATTACGTAGGTTTAACAGGTTTCTA
>BLSH010431193.1:846523-869661 GCA_018402905.1 Glandirana rugosa
GGCTGGGGTGTCAGGGTATGGTATTGGGGGCAGATCAGGAGGGCTGGGGTGTCAGTAGGGTATGTTATGGGGGGGATCAGGAGGGCTGGGGTGTCAGGATGGTATGGGGGGATTAGGAGGGCTGGGGTGTCAGGAGGGTATAGTATGGGGGGATCACAAGGGCTGGGGTGTCAGGATGGTATGGTATGGGGGGATCAGAAGGGCTGGGGTACCAGGAGGGTATAGTATGGGAGATCAAGAGGGCTGGGGTGTCAGGAGGGTATGGCATGGGGGATCAGGAGGGTATGGTATGGGGGGATCAGGAGGGCTGGGGTGTCAGGGTATGGTATTAGGGGGGCAGATCAGGAGGGCTGGGGTGTCAGGGTATGGTATTGGGGGCAGATCAGGAGGGCTGGGGTGTCAGTAGGGTATGTTATGGGGGGGATCAGGAGGGCTGGGGTGTCAGGAGGGTATGGGGGGATCAGGAGGGCTGGGGTGTCAGGAGGGTATGGTATAGGGTTGCCACATCATCCCTTTAATCCAGGACACATATTAATTACACAGGTTCTGTGGCTAATTAAGGTGGTAATTAAACTCGTTTGGTGCCTTATCTGCATTAAATTAGCCTCAGAGCCTGGGTAATTCATATGTGTCCTGGATTAAAGGGATGATGTGGCAACTCTAGTATGGTATGGAGGGGATCGGGAGGGCTGGAGTGTCAGAAAGGCTCGAGTTTAAAGAAGTTTTATATGCAGAGTGGCGCAGGGAAGATGCATATTAGTTGGGAATATTAATTGGACTTTTAAATGTATGTCCTTGCAACAATTACACAAACCAAAATAAAACTACTTTTCTTTAGTAGAGTAGGGGGAGGGGGTTTTTGTCTGTGTGTTTGTCACAGATTTTCCATCATTTCCTGTCTGGTGAAACCATCATCAGCAGAATAGGAAGTGAGGGGAAATGGAGCCATGGATAGTGATAAAATCCAATAGGGGCTCTAAACCTCTCCCGCTCTATCTGAAGATTTTAAATCAAAAGATTCAACCACTTACCTTTCTAAAAAAAAACCCTTTCCAAGAATGTGATGAAATCTGAAGCTATCCATTGTCATTGGGACAATCTCCCAATGGTCAAATTCTGGTGGAGTCCTAGAGTGAATGGCACTTTTTGGTGGAATCTGAATGAAAATGTGATATTTTGATAGAGTTCCAATCTAAAGGTCATTGCTTGGAGGACACGCAACATGAAGGTCACATTCTACTGCAGTCTCCATATGTAGGTCACACTTGCGCAGTTTTAGTGGAATGTTATAAGGAACATTACTTATAGTATTGGTGGAATCTGAAAGCGAACCTGAACTCTCAGTGTCAATGTCACTTTCTGGAGGAAGTATAAAGTGGAGGAGTATCAAGGTGAATGTCATTTTTTGCTGAAGTCTCAAAGTGAATGTGACGTTCTGTTGGAGTGTCAATGTGAATGTCACTTTTTGGCGATATCTTATTGTGAAGGTCACATTCTGGTGGAGTGTCAATGTGAAGGACACATTTCGGTGGGGTCTCAATGTGAACGTCACTTTCTGGTTGAGTCTGAATGTGAAGGTCACAATCCGATTGAGTCTCCATGTGAAGGTCACACTTTTGTTGAAGTTTCAATGTACATGCCACATTCTGGTGGAGTCTCAGTGTGAACATCATTTTTTGAAAATGGCTGAATGTGAGGGTCACACTCTAGTGGAGCCCCAAAGTCAACCTTACCTCTTTTAGGATGCACAACACGTTTGCAAAGTTTTTGTGGAATGTTATAGTGAGCATCACTTATTGGTGGAATCTGAAGGTGAACGCAACGTTTTCGTAGAGAATCAGTGTTAACGTCACTTTCTGAAGGAAGCGTAAAGAAAACATGCCATTTTAGTGGAATCTCAAGGTGAACATCACATTTTGCTGGAGTCTCAAAGTGAATGTGACGTTCTGTTGGAACGTCAATGTGAATATCAACTTTGACATAATCTCAATGTAAAGGTCACATTCTGGTGGAGTGTCAATGTGAAGGTCACATTCTAGTTAGGTCTCAATGCGAATGTCACTGAATGAGCTTGAAGGTGAAGGTCACACTCTGGTGGGGTCTCCATGTGATGGTCACACTCTGGTGGAGTCTCAACATGACAGTCACTTTTTGGTGGAAATTCAATGTGAATGTCACTTTCTGGTGGAGCCTGAATGTGAAGGTCACAATCTGGTGAAGTCTCTATGTGAAGGTCACACTCTATTGGACTCTCCATGTGAAGGTCCCCCTCTGATGGAGTCTCAATGTGAATGTCACAAACTGGTGGAGTCTCAATGTGAATGTCACTTTTTGGTGGAGTTTCAATGTGAATGTCACTGGTGGAGTCTGAATGTTAAGGCCACAATCTAGTGGAATCTCCATGTGAAGGTCACACTCTATTGGAGCCTCAATGTCAACCTTACTTATTTTTGGACACACAACACGTCTGCAAAGTTTTTGTGGAATATTATATTGAATGTCGCTTATTGGTATAATCTGGAAGCAAACATGACATTCTGGTGGAGCATCAATGTGAATGTCCCTTTTTGGCAGCATCTCAATGTGAAGGCCACATTCTGGTGGAATTTCAATGTGAAGGTCACATTCTGGTGGGGGGTCTCAATGTAAACATCACTTTCTGGTGGAGCCTGAATGAGAAGGTCGAGAAAAAAGAGGGGTTTGGTCTAGTGATTGCTCTCTACTTATAACAGACCTCCATCCCTGAAACAACATTGTAGAAAGAGGAAAAGCGCCCCCTGGGACTTTAGATGAGGTCTGTATAAGGTCAACACACAGTTAGAGTAATAGAGTAATGCATTTTTATTGGCAGATCATACAAACGTCATGGTACGATAGGGCATGAACGTACATATAATATCCATTGAAACACAGTATGGTATAGAGTATTACAGTCAAAAACATATAAGAGCATAATAACTAGTAGAATGATGATGGTTACAATAAGCATCTATAATCTCGACGCGTTCCGCGAGCACGGCTTCCTTCCTCAGGAGCAGTTGCGCAACGTCTACAAAAAAGGTACCAATTAAAAATAAAATTAAAATAAAACAATTTCGCAGGTGAGGTAAAAGGCAGGGGACCTAATAGTGTAGGTACTCCATACTTACAGTCCAAAAATGGCTTCAAGGATAACACCCCGTGGAAGCAACGGATGGTGCCTAGGCCGGGAGCTGAGGGGGCGGGGCCGGTGGCCCCCAAACAGGAACCCAGCAGGGGACAGGCTCGGCAGACAACTTGGTGAAAAGGTGTGTCCCACAGCATGTACCACAGTCTAAAAGCAAAGTACTGAAAAAGGGGGTGTATATATAAGTATCATTGGGTCATTACGGTAAACATTAGATATAAGCGTAATATATATATATATATAAACATAAATACATTGCTTGGTGGGTAAACCTGAGAATGGATATGTGGGAAAAATGCAGGGGAGGAGATGGTGGAGGATGAATGTAGAGGGAAGTGATGAAAGCATGGTGTGATGGGGTGTAAAGGTGCATGCAGGTGCAGAAAGGCTCAAAAGCATGGGAAGTGGCCGAGAGTGACGGATGGAGATAAGTGGTAGAGTGTAGTGAAAATACAGTTGGCTAAGTATAGAGCAGGGCATGGGCCATAAGATCGCACTTACCCGTCCAGTGTGTATGACATGAATGCAGGTGTCTGTAGAGTATGGAAGAAGAGCTGCCGGGCCGACCCCCACCTTTGTACCCGAATGGACGCCACCTGTCTTCACCCCCAGCGTCATGCATCAGCTGGCCGTAAAGTGGCTGTGCACCACGTCCACTGCAGCGGGAGTGCGCAGGCGTGAACCTAGCAGGCCAGGGGGGTGGATGTCCACACAGAAGGCCGTTGTCACGTACCTGGTGGTCGAGTCTGACTTATGCAGGGGACAACCTCTCTTACGGCCCTGGTTCGCGAACCCCTGATAGTGTAGACAGGGAGCTCGGGAGCACAGGGGAGCACGAGGGCTGGACGTGGTCGCTGGTGGTGGGTGCAGGTCCGCTGAAGCTCGTGCTTGGCAGAAGCGTAGTGGTACAGTCCGGGTCGGCAACGTGCTGGCAAAGCGGTACAGAAGGATGAGACAGGCGGATGGTCGGGATGCAGGCAGGGTCGGCAACGTGCGGGCAGCGGAAGTACACGGGATCAGGCAGAAGAGGGGTCGTAGACAAGCTGGAGGTCGGGGCAGGCAGAAAGCAAACAAAGTCCAAAGATAGCCGGGGTCACAGATGCAGGAAGTCACTTCAGAGCAGATACAGGTCACGGTAACGTTATAGATCGAACAACACTTGCTACAGGAAACAGGAAGTTTAAATAGAGCTGCTTCTCAGCAACTCAGAGGGAACCACACCCAGATGCAATTAACCCTTATCACACTCTTCTTCTAACAGCCGTGGGGATCCTAACAGGATAGGATGCCCCACACTGAATGCAGTGCATGGCGCCGATGTGCGGTGGCCCCGCCCACCTGACAAGAAGGGAGGAGGGGATAGCACAGGGGCAAAGAATGCCCCCTAAACACATCACAGCTCCCGGGAACAGACCAACATACCGCAAACAACCAGAAGGGTTTCACATTTTTGACATCTACAGGTGTTGGTCTGACTTCATGTGCTGCCCCTTCTGGTTGTTTGCGGTATGTTGGTCCCCTCCCTGCTTGTCAGGTGGGCGTGCTGCATGTCATATGCTCTCAGGATAGTTTAGGGAGAGGATGCTGCTGGCTCTGTGAGGGACAGATTGCAGATATTATAGAACATCTCATCCTGCATTACTGAACGATCTGATTGTGGACTAGGTAGAGATACTAGTACTGCTGCTTTGAGGGACAGATTGCAGACCTCATCCTGCTGCACAGAACGATCTGACTGGACTAGGTAGAGTCTGTTGCTTTAAGGAAAAGATTATTGTTCTAAAATCATCTCCAAGTTGTACAGGGAAAGTTTCCAGCTGTTGCTTTAAGGGAAAGATTATTGTTATAAAATCATCTCCAAGTTGTACAGGGAAAGGTTCCAGCTGTTGCTTTAAGGGAAAGATTATTGTTCTAAAATCATCTCCAAGTTGTACAGGGAAAGGTTCCAGCTGTTGCTGGAAGAAACTTTGCCTATACAACTTGGAGATGATTTTAGAACAATAATATGGCTCTCTATGCGGCTGGAAGAAACTTTGCCTATACAACTTGGAGATGATTTCAGAACAATAATATGGCTCTATGCGGCTGGAAGAAACTTCCCCTATACAACTTGGAGATGATTTTAGAACAATAATCTTTCCCTTAGAGCAACAGCTGGAACCTTTCCCTGTACAACTTGGAGATTATTTTAGAACAATAATCTTTCCCTTAAAGCAACAGCTGGAACCTTTCCCTGTACAACTTGGAGATTATTTTAGAATCTAAAATCATCTCCAAGTTCTATAGGGAGAGGTTCCTGCTGTTGCTTAAAGGGACAGATTATTGTTTCTTGCACAAAATTAAAAAGTGCATCTACATTGCTGGTTTAAAAAAAAACAAAAAAATTCCAAAAACTATATTTGCGGCCAGGGGTGCATTTCTTGCACAAAAATAAAAAAAACAGCGTTGGCTACCTCCTCCTCCTCCACCGCCACTTTCACCGCCTCCTCAACCTCCAACTCCACATCCACCTCCATTTTTTATTTTTTTTATGTGATTTTAGCTGAAAAATTATTTTAAGTTATTTTCCTATCCCCATTTCTTTGTAGGGCACTTGTCCCCCACTTACCCCCATTTTCCATCCTTTTGCAGACCTCTAGGACTTGCCAGGACTTTGTTACAGCTATTTTTGTGCCTAAAAGTTCGGGTCCCCATTGATTTCTACTATGGATCTAGTTGTACCCCCCCCCAGTATGTATGATGCATGCATATTCCTAGCCCCCAAGTGCATAACTTTACATATATCTACATCTGCCACATACAGTAGTCACCCAATTAAACAGTGCATTGAGGTCAGGTTGTAAATTGGAGACATCCTGTAAGGACGTTATTCCACTGCATAGCTTGGTATAATCTGCAAACACTGAAATGTTACTTTTAATCCCAGACCGTGCATCATTTATAAAGATATTAAAAAGTATCCCAACACTGAACTTTGGGGTACACCACTGATAACCTTAGACCATTCAGAATAAGAATCATTAACCACTACTCTGTGAATTTGGTCTTTTAGCCAGTTTTCTATCCATTTGCAAACTGATCTTTCCAAACCTATAGACTTTACCTTACACATTAGCGGTGTGTGGGGAACTGTGTCGAACGGTTTTGCAAAATCCAAGTATACCACTTCCACAGTAGGGATCGACCGATATCGTTTTTTCAGGGCCGATACAACACCAATTTTTCATTTGCCTTTAAGGCTGATAGCTGATATCTGGTGCTGATATTCTGTAAATTTAAAGTTTTTATTTTTACATTGTCCTTTTAGATTTTTTTAATCACTTTTATTGCTGTCACAAGGCATGGAAACATCCCTTGTGACAGTAATAGGCAGTGACAGGTACTCTTTATGGAGGGATCTGGGGTCCACTGCAGCTACATGCATCACCCTGGTACAACTACTTGAAGCAATATCGGTAACATCGGTAAGTTTGTTACTTCAAAAACAGTGACTATCGGCCCCGCCGATAATCAGTCAATCCATAGTCCACAGCCACCCCACTGTACAAGGTTTTACTTACCTCCTCATAAAAAGAAATCCGATTTGTTTGACAAATTCTGTCTTTAACCACTTCAGCCCCGGAAGGATTTCCAGCTTTAGGACCGGAGCCCTTTTTGCAATTCGGCGCTGCGTCGCTTTAACTGACAATTGCGCAGTCGTTTGCTAAAATACAAATCCAAAAAAAATATAAAAAAACATTTTTTTTCACCGTTTTTGGCCGATTTATATTCTTCCTCATATTTGCGATAAAAAAAATCGCAATCGGCGTTTATTGATTGGTTTGCGCAAAAGTGGTCGCGTTTACGGATGATGAGAATTCATTTTTGGGGTTTTTATTTTTTTTATTTTTTATTAGTAATCTGCGATTTTTAGCGGTACTACGATATTTCAGCAGGCATGTCGGACCATTTTGACACTTTTTTGGGACCATTGGCATTTATACAGCGATCAGTGCTATAAAAATGCACTGATTACTGTGTAAATGCCATTGGCAGTGAAGGGGTTAACCTGCAGGGGGCGCTCTAAGGGTTAACTATGTTCCCTGGGCGTGTTCTAACTGTATGGGGACTGCCCTAGCTGGGGAAGGGAAGTGGTCACAGCCTTCACGTACAGGAAGGCTGTGATCACAGCCCTTCCCCCTCACACAGAGCGGAGGTCCGTGTTTACATACACGGACCTCCGTTCCTTCTCTCCGGGGGGGCCATCGCGGGTAGCCGGCGGCAATCGAAGCCGCCGCACCCACTCCTTGGCCCTCCCCGAACACAGTGAGCGCAGGCGGGCGCGCGCTCACCTCCGGCGGCGCATGCGCGCTCACTAGGCGCGATTTCGCGGCCGCCGTCGTATGACGGCGTTTTGCGGGAACGAACCCCTTTGCCGCCGTCAGATGCCGATCGGCGGTCGGCAAGTGGTTAATGAATCTATGCTGTCTGTTGCGTAAATTATTTTTTCCCAGCAAGAACTCATCTATGTGGTCTTTTATTACATTCTCCAGTATCTTCCCTACTACAGAAGTTAAACTAACAGGTCTATAGTTACTTGGTAAAGACTTTGATCCTTTTTTAAATATAGGCACCACATTGGCCCTACGCCAATCCAGTGGTACTATTCTAGTCATTAACAAGTCCCTAAAAATTAGATACAATGGCTTTGAAATGACAGAGCTCAATTCTTTTAGGATCCGTGGGTGTATACCATCTGGTCCAGGGGCATTATCCACCTTTATTCTGTCTAAATATTTCCGGACCATATCACTTTTGAGCCATTGTGGATCATTTGGGGCTGTGTCAATACCATCCCCATTATGGACTTTAGCTCCCCCATGCTTCTTTGTATACACAGAGCTGAAGAAAGTATTTCATACATTTGCCTTCTCTTTGTCCCCAGTCACCCACTCTAAATTATTTTGTAAATGGCCTACATGCTCAGACCTGACCTTTTTTACTATTAATATATTTGAAGAATTTTTGGGAGTTTGTCCTACTATCTTTTGCAATCTTTCGTTCGTTTTGAAGTTTTGTGTCCTTGATTTCCTTTTTACATATCCTGTTATATTCTTTGTAAAATTTAAACAATTTTTTTTCAAATTCTTTATTTATACAAAAAGATCTGGATGTCCATTAAAACATCAATGTTCCAAAAAAAAAAAAAATAAGTGCAGAAATTTATTTTATTACCGATTTCACAGTAGCTCAACATTCTCTAAAGAAAAAAAGAAAAAAAATACATAGTATTCCAACATCCATTAACCACTTCAGCCCCGGAAGGGTTTCCCACTTTAGGAGCAGAGCACTTTTTGCGATTCGGCACTGCGTCGTTTTAACTGACAATTGCGCGGTCCTGCGACGTTGTACCAAAACTAAATTTGCATCCTTTTTTTCCCACAAATAGAGCTTTCTTTTGGTGGTATTTGATCACCTCTGCGTCACTTCTGATCACCGCTATTAACAAAAGAAGAGCGACAATTTTGCAAAAAAACCCAAATTTCTTACTTTTTGCTAAAAATACAAATCCAAAAAAATTTTTAAAAAAAACATTTTTTTCCATCGGTTTTGGCCGATTTAGATTCTTCCTCATATTTTTGGTAAAAAAAATCACAATTGCCGCTTATTGATTGGTTTGCGCAAAAGTTGCGGCGTTTACATACGATGAGAATTCATTTCTGGGGTTTTTATTTTTTTTTTATTTTTTACTAGTAATGGTGGCGATCTGCGATTTTTAGCGGTACTGCAATATTGCGGTGGACATGTCGGACCATTTTGACACTTTTTTGGGACCACTGGAATATATACAGCGAGCAGTGCTATAAAAATGCACTGATTACTGTGTAAATGCCATTGGCAGTGAAGGGGTTAACCTGCAGGGGGCACTCTAAGAGTTAACTGTGTTCCCTGGGCGTGTTCTAACTGTGTGTGGGCTGCCCTGGCTGGGGAAAGGGGATGATCACGGCTTCCATATAGAGGAAGCCTGTGATCACCGCCCTTCTCCCTCCATGAGAACGGAGATCCGTGTTTACTCACACGGACCTCCGTTCTCTCACTGCGGGGGGGGGGCATCGCGGGTAGCCGGCGGCGATCGAGTCCGCCGTACCCGCTCCCTGGCCCTGCCCGGACACAGTGAGCGCGCGAGCGTGCCTCTGGCGGCGCGCACTCACAGCACTAGTTATCGCAGCCGCCGTCATATGACGGGATAATGAGCCACTCTGTCGCCGTCAGACTGCGGTCGGCAAGTGGTTAAGTTCATTATTATTTTCATGTCTTATTTTCATGTCTTAAAAAGTAACTATGGGTAATATACCAAAGGACTATTCAGTTCTCTTTTCCATTCCATCCTCTTTTTTTATAAACAAAACAAAAAAGAAAGGGAAGAAAAAGGGGAAGGGGGGGAAGAAAAAGAATAATTATAGGTCCCAGAGGGGATGGATTGCTTACGTGCATTAAAAAAAACAAAGGCGGGGGAACCTCAGTCCCTGAAACTACTCTCTAGTATCCTCTTCCCCTCTTCTGAATATACAAACAAATCCCAGAATGACCACATTGTAGTATATTGTTTTTTTCTATCTTGAACAGTAAGCACTAAGTCCTCCATGGCACCGATATTTCTGACCTTGTTAAGCCACATCGCAATGGAAGAAGGTTTAATGTCCTTCCAACACAGAGTAATACAGGCTTTGGCGAATTGGCGGCATTAACCAAGTGACGAAGCATTTTTTATATATCTGAAGCGGAATTTGTGAACAGTGAAGCAAGAAGAAGGCAGCGTCCTCTGGTATTGGGAGATCTATGAATTTTTGAGAAATCTTATGTACCTCCAACCAATACTGTCTAATCTTTGGACAAGACCAAAAGATATTAAATAAAGTCCCCTGTCCCTCTTGACATCGCCAGCAATGGTCCGAGGCCTCTGGAAAAAATTTACAAAGGGTTGACGGGGTATAGTACCGGCACGTTAGTAATTTATAATAATAATAATAATCCTGAATTTGTGTACAAATAGATTATTTCAATGACAGATGGATAATATTCTGACACTGGACAGGTGTAAGAGTCCTATTGAGATCTCTTTCCCGTTTACTAAGGCCTGCCATCAAAAAGTCATCCGGGGGGACTATTAACAGGGCATACATCTTAGAAATAGTACCGGAAAGAGGTTCCTTTTCCTCACAGTACTTTTCAAATACTGTTCACTGACGTTGATAATTCGCCGGTGGTCCTAAAGATCTTAAATAATAGCGTAATTGCATCGCCTACCAGAAATTTATTGGCTGCGTCAATGAAGCAATCATGGGCCAAGTTTCCGAGGTCAAAAAATGTGAAGCCTGAAAAACAGCCCTTCTCCAGAAGACTACCAAACACACCCAATTCTATACCCGGAGGGAAACCAGGGTTCCCCAGGATGCAAAACGCTCTGCTTCAGATAGGCCCTTGGGTATGGCCTCAATCACCCACACCTGTGGGTCAGCAGTAGATTTATTGTGATATTCTAAAAAGTGTCTATGGACACTATTCTATCTTGTAATCATCTCGTCGAGGAAGGTTGCGACCAACATAGTGTCCCCAGACACTTTTTAGAATATCACAATAAATCTACTGCTGGCCTACAGGTGTGGGTGATTGAAGCCATACCCAAGGGCCTACCTGAAGTGGAGTGTTTTGCACGGCTCTGCAAACGTGAAACTTTTTGGATTAACACCTTGGATTTCCTGGCTCCTAACGGCCTGAACGAAGAATTAGACATACATACTATAATATAATATTCCTTTCTTATTGATTGCTGTGTTTTCTTTTTTTCATCCTTCCTTTATTGGGGCTCCCTTCATATGGCACATTTCTCTCTTTTGATACATACATGCTCAGTTGTATACTACTAGTGTCCCCCCATTTCCCCTCCCCCTCCCCCCCTATAATGTTCCCCCCTCTCCCTTCCCACCTCCTTTTCCCTCTCCAATTGCAAGCACACGCCTATATATATATATATATACTTATAGTCATCTAACACCATCTATGAGTTATCACAACATGTGATTAGATATCCCCTACAGATATGGTCTTATATGTTAGTCCCTATGATTACTCTGATACATATTCTCTCCCATCCTTATTTTATTCCATCATAATTGATTCAGCACCTAGCTGTTGATTCAGCACATTAGCTAGCTGTCCCTTCTTAGGTTATGTACCTTTATGGTAAACACATGAACTCTCGCACTTATTTATCCCTACAATAGATTGCTCGCTCGTCCCCGCCCTTCCATGTTAGACAGCAAATAGCCCAACCCTCTTTTGCCCGCCCACTATCTCTATATAATGTCCCTCCCTCTCCCTTCTCCTCTATATAAATCAAAATAGGGTGTATGGCTCTTTCAAGCAAGTATCGCCATTCTTCAAGTGCTGATTTGATGGCCAAGAGTTCTCTATCCCCTACATCGTAATTCCTCTCCTGAGCTGATAGTTTTCCGGAAGAAGAACACGACGGGATGGAAGAGTCTGGAATGCTGTTTCTGCCTCGGTGGTCCACTGAAAGCGAGTGTTTTGTTTCGTGAGCTGCGTGATTGGAGCAATGAGGACCGAGAACCCCTTTATTAATTTTCTGTAAAAGTTTACGAAGCCCACAAAACATTGGACCCCTTTCCTGTCTGTAGGTGCCGGCCAATCAAGAATAGTAGAGACCTTCTGGGGGTCCATTGTGATACCGGTCACCGAAAGAACTAGTACCAGGAAATGAATGCTGGTTTGCTCAAAAGTGCACTTCTCCACTTTGGCATAGAGCCCATGCTGTCGGAGATGGCTCAGGACCTTGATGACATGCACTCTGTGTTCCTCAAGGGAGGAAGAAAAGATCAGGATGTTGTCTAAATATATGATAACAAACAGATCTAAGAAGTCCCAAAAGACATCATACACAAAGTGCTGGAATGCAGCGGGGGCATTGCACAGACCGAATGGCATAACCAGATACTCGTAATGCCCGAAGCGAGTCCACTCATCTCTATATAATGTCCCTCCCTCTCCCTTCTCCTCTATACCCACTTTAAAAAGGAGCGCGCATGCTCCCTGCAGAGCCCCTGAATGCTCAGAAACGCATTGTGATTCTTTGCTTCTGGTGATGTCATACGTCATGCTGCGGTGCATACCAGCTTGGTCCTCTCCTTTCCCACACCCGGAACCATCCACAGGACTAGCCGGTGTCACGCACCTGATGGTGGAGTCTGTCTTGTGCAGGAAGCAACCACTCTTACGACCCTGGTTCAGGAACCCCTGATAGAGCAGACAGAGGGTTCCAGAGCACAGAGGGGCACGAGGGCTGGACAGGAACATTGATGGTGAGATGGGTCCATCAGTGGCTCGTGCAATCCGTAAAGTAGTGAGGCAGGCTGAAGTTGGCAACTGGCTGGCAAGCGGTACAGAAGGAGCAGGCTGAAGGATCATCAGGTACAGGCAGGGTCGTTAACAGGCAGGCAGCGCGGTACAAGGGGTCAGGCAGAAGAGTCGTCGTGGGCAAGCTGGGGGTCGGCGCAGGCGGAAGTCAATTAAGGTCAAACAAGCCGGGTCACAGGAACAGATCAGGATACAGATTCAAAGACAGGTAGCTCTCCGGAACACACACTAACGCTATAGAATGGACAGCACAGGCTGCTGGGTTCCCCAGGCTTAAATAGGCTGTTTGGTGCCATTTCCGGTGCGTGCACATGCACGCGGGCGCGTGAACGTGCAAACCGCGGAAATAGCAGAGCAAAGCACCAATGTCCCCTAACAGCCGGCGTCCTGTCCCTCGGTGTTGGTTTCTCCTGGGTCTAGCCGCCCACACCGACAGAGTGTACAGACCCACCATAGAGGCGGTTTTCCACTACATGAGGAGCTGTTATCCCTTTACCTTAATGTAAGTATTTTAAGCTTTGTTTTAACTGCTGAATAAACCATGTTACTGAGTGGCGCTTCTCTACATCTGCTTTTTTGTATCAACTAATCCTCGATCTTTTACTCACCCATATAAATTTGGTAAAAAGGGCACGGATTTGACAGAAAAAGGCTGCAGGAATGAAGATCGGTAATCCCTGAAAAAGATACAAAAATTTTGGTAAAATACTCATTTTGATGATATTACATCGGCCAAACCAAGAATGCAAGCCTTGATGCCATTTATCCAATAAAGATAGTACTGAGCTAAGTAATGAAAATTCACCGCAAAGGTATTGGCTAAGTTTGGTGGAATATAGGTATCCAAAAACTTTAGCACAGTAGACGTCCATCTAAAGTTTAAATTAATTTGTACAATGCGGCACAAAGAAACGGACAATGAAACTCCCATAGCTTCAGATTTAGCGTAATTTATTTTTAAGTCCTTCATAAGGTTAGGCAGTGAGACAGGTGGGTTAGACACAGAAAACAGCAAGTCATCTGCATAAGCTGAGACTTTATAGTTAAAGTCTCCTACTTGTAACCACGAAATATCAGGGTTTTGCCGAATTTTACTCAGTAATGGCTCTAATGAAAGAGCAAATACCAAGGGCAAGAGGAGACAGCCCTGGCGGGTACCATTTGAAATCAAAAAGGCTTTGAAAATATTCCAATTGTTTTAGCCAAGGCCTGTGGGGTAGAATATACCCTGGCATTCCACTGAAGCATGTGGTCTCCCAGGCCTATGTGTTTCAAGACTGAAAACGTAAAGGTCCAATTTACCCAATCAAAGGCCTTTTCTGCGTCAGTACTCAAGAAGACGCAAGGGGTGTTCATTTGATTAGCATAGTGGACCAAATTAAGCACCTTAATAGCATTGTCTCTCACTTCACGAGATGGAATAAAACCCACTTGGTCTAAATGGACCAACTGGAGAAGCTGAGGTTGAAGACGATAGGCAAGCAGTTTGGTAAAGTTCTTTAAGTCCACATTAAGTAAAGAAATTGGCCGATAACTTCCACAGTCCAAAGGATCTTTCCCTTCCTTTGGTATAACTGAAATATGTGCCAAATTGCATTGGGAGGGAATGTGGTCCTCTGTCCTAGAGTTAACACTTTAATCATGTGCGGGCCTAGCAAAGGAAAAAGATTCTTATAATACTGTATGGTAGACCCATCAGGACCAGGTGCCTTCCCAGGTTTGAAAAATATAGGATTATCCGCGCCCACTATTTAAAATAAAGTGTAGATGATATTAATCTTGGCTGCTCGCAAAAAACAATAGATCAAAAAATTGTTCAAAGGTAAAATCATATAAAGAATGCAGCGCCAAAAAACAAGTTTTTAAAGGGTAAGAGGTGAAATACACTACTATATGCAACACAAATGAGATGAGATAATTTAAAAGGAGTGGTGTCACAGTCTTAATGTCTCTTTTAAACCCAATATGGACTCTCAAGTCCTGTACATCAGGGAATAACCCTTAAATATCCAAGGTAGAAACAACCAAGGGAGAGAACATTCACTTGGAGATATGTTGGAATTCTTTTTAGGAATCACCGCCAGGCGAACATCCTAGTAATAATTTGTTTCTAGTAAAAGATGTGAGCTTACCAGACTCAGGTAGGTAATGCGCATGGGTCATAATCCGCTCTGCAGGTAATGGTGTCAGCAGGTCATCATGGACAGCAATGAAACGGAAAATATCCGGGCAGCAAAAGGCTCCAATCTTTCCCAAGAATGCTCCACGTTTTTTTTACTGCTTTCAAGGGTCAAAATAATGCCCCTGTCATTAGTATTCAGCATAGTAAAGAAAGAATTTAGAGATCCCAAGTCTCCACGCCAGAGGAGGAGGATGTCATCGATATACCTGGCCCAAAAAATGAGTTTGGGTCGGTTTTGGGCATAGACAACATCCTCCTCCCATTTAGCCATAAATAGATTGGCCAAAGAGGGAGCGAATTTTGCCCCCATAGCAACACCCTTACATTGTGTAGAGAAATTCTGATCATACCAAAAGTAATTGTGCTTGGTGGCAAATATCACCAAACTCAATATAAATTCCCTATGTGGGTCCGATAGGGATGTGTCCTGCATAAGAAAATGTCTGACTCCCTCCAAGCCCAAGTCATGTGAAATGCTTGTATAGAGGGAAGAGACATCAGCTGTTGCAATAATGTCTCCCGTTAGTAATTCAACAACCCCTATTTTTCAGATGGTGTCCTTCGTGTCCCTCAAATATGAGGGCATTCGGACCACATGTGGCTGTAAAAAATAATCAATGTATTTGCCAATACGAGAGGTGATGGAATCAATCCCACTAATTATGGGGCGACCGGGTGGATGTTCAAGATTCTTGTAAATCTTTGGTAAGAAATAAATAGTGGGGATTCTAGAACACATAGGTATGAGAAAATGTTTTTCCTTCTTGTTTAAGATACCTTCATGGTAGCCTTTGTTGATTATTTTAGTCAATTCACCCTTATATTTATTGGTAGGGTTGGAGGCTAGGGGTTGGTAGGTGTCTGCATCACTTAAAATGTTGTTCATTTCAGTCATGTAGTCCTTTTTATCCATAACCACTATGCCTCCTCCCTTATCCGCTGGTCTAATGATCAAATCTTTGTTATTACATAGACTCTGTACCCCCTGTTTAAGGGAGAAGGGAGAGTGGCACTTTTTGATAGGTAAGTGATCCAAATCCCGCAAAACAAGATCCTCAAATACGTTAAGAGAAGGGGCTATAGAGCCCGGGGGATTAAAGGTGGAAGGGTTGCTTGAACCCGAATGTGTAGAAGGGTTATTGTTAAGTGTAGACCTAGTGGGATTAGTAATGAGGTATCTTTGAATGTTAATCTTCCTCACAAATTTTTTTACATCTATAAAAGTGTCAAATTTACTCAATTTCTTAGGAAGAGCAAACGTGGAGCATTCTTGGGAAAGATTGGAGCCTTTTGCTGCCCGGATATTTTCCGTTTCATTGCTGTCCATGATGACCTGCTGACACCATTACCTGCAGAGCGGATTATGACCCATGCGCATTACCTACCTGAGTCTGGTAAGCTCACATCTTTTACTAGAAACAAATTATTACTAGGATGTTCGCCTGGCGGTGATTCCTAAAAAGAATTCCAACATATCTCCAAGTGAATGTTCTCCTCTCCCTTGGTTGTTCCTACCTTGTATATTTAAGGGTTATTCCCTGATGTACAGGACTTGAGAGTCCATATTGGGTTTAAAAGAGACATTAAGACTGTGACACCACTCCTTTTAAATTATCTCATCTCATTTGTGTTGCATATAGTAGTGTATTTCACCTCTTACCCTTTAAAAACGTGTTTTTTGGCGCTGCATTCTTTATATGATTTTGGCCTTCCCAGGTTTAACTGTCCTCACTATTGTATGTAATTCCTCGATAGTGATAAGGGTTTCCAGATTACAACAATCCGGGGAGGGCAGGCGAGAAAGACGAGCAGAAAAAAGAAATTCTTCCAAGATGGGGGAGACGATGCCAGGTTGTATAAAGAAGAATAATATTCCCCAAACGCCTGAGCAATATCTTTTGACAAAGTAATTTTCCATCGCTCCCCTTTATGTGTGGTATGTACGAAGTCGTCCGTTGTTCCCTTAGGTTCCTAGCCAGCAATTTACTACACCAAATTCGTATGATAGCTTCCTGCCTGATTGCATTGCTGCTTTAGCTTTAAAGCGAAGAAAATCTGATATCTGTCGCCTTTGATGAGCAAGATTGTTCCCCAAAGAGGGCATGGGTGTCTTTTTATGTTGTAATTCAAGGTTCCGGATATCATCCAACAGTTTTGTTATTTGTACTTCTCTAGCTTTCTTCACACGGGATCCATGTTTAATCAAAATCCCCCAAATGACTGCCTCCCACACCATGCCAGGGTCACTCCCCGGAATGTAGTTTATCTGAAAATACGCTGTAAGCTCTTTAGCCACATCATCCCGAACTTCAGGGGTCTATAATAAGCTTTCATTCAAGCGCTAACGCCAGTCCAGGGAGAAAGTCATACTAGACAGGGAAAGACAAAGCATAACTGGAGCATGATCAGACCGGGTTATATGTCCTATAGAGACATCTAGAACCGATGCTAGTAGATTGTGAGGAACCAAAAACAGATCAATGTGAGAATATAATTGGTGAGGATTAGAAAAAAATGTGTAGTCTCTCTCCCTTGCATGCAAGATACGCCAAACGTCAACCAGCTGCAGATCATGTAACTTCCGCAGAATATGTTTCCTGGGACCGATGAGAACAGAGGAAGTACCAGAGGAGGTGTTTACTCTAGGATCCAAAGGAACATTAAAACCTCCATCGAGGATCAATTTACCATCCGCAAACTCCACTAACTTTAAAAGAACTTTACAAAGAAAAGAGTCTTGATACAAATTTGGTGCATATATAGTGGCCAACGTTACCTTAATGCCGCCAATGTGGCCTTTAAGAAAAAGATACCGGCCACTTATATCAGAGCATTTATCCATAAGAGACCAAGGAATGCGGCTAGAGATCAAGATGGAAACCCCTTTAGGGTTTGCTTCTTGATTAGAAGCATGATATACATCTTAAAATTAGTTTCTTACACAAATGCCACATCAGTGCGAGAGGGCTTCAGATCATTAATCATTTCCCGACCGGTTGGTGTACATTTACTGCTGCAAAGTGGCACTGTAGCGCGAATCGCCATCTATAAACAGTGGCTCGTGTGTGCGCTGTGGCGGACGGGAGTGCGGCGCTGTCGGCGCGCTCTTGTGCCCGCCGCACTCTGCAGGAGTGTATCCGTGGCTTGGGTGGACTCGATCTCCGCCGGCGAGCCGTGATTGCTTGGGAGAGACTAAAAACTGGGAACAGCCGATGTAAACATGGCGGTTCCTCGCTCAGTCAGGAGGCATATAAGAGATCTACTGATCCCTATCATTGGGATCAGTTAGCTCTCTTATGCTCCTGGCAGCCCAGCGCCCTCACAGTTAGAACACACCTAGGGAACACAGTTAACCCTTAGATCACCCCCTGCAGGTTAACCCCTTCACTGCCAATGACATTTACACAGTAATCAGTGGATATTTAAATTTCTGATCGCTGTATAAATGTCATTGGTCCCAAAAAAGTGTCAAAAATGTCCGACATGTCCCCCCCAATATCACAGTCCTGATAAAAATCGGAGATCGTCGCCATTACTAGTAAAAAAAATTGGTAAAAACGCCAGAAATTAATTCTCATGGTTTGTAAACACGGCAACTTTTGCACAAACCAATGAATAAGCACAGATTGCGATTTTTTTGACCACAAATATGAGGAAGAATATAAATCGGTAAAATAAATTAGTTTTTTTATATTTTTTTTGGATATGTATTTTAGCAAAAAGTAAGAAATATTTTTTTTTTGGGCAAAATTGTCGCTCTTTTTTTGTTTATATCAGTGATCAGAAATGACGCAGAGGCGATCAAATACCACTAAAAGAAAGCTCTATTTGTGGGAAAAAAGGGACGCAAATTTTGTTTAGGTACAACATCGCACAACCGCGTAATTGTCACTTAAATCGACGCATTGCCCAATCGCAAAATGTTCTCTGGTCCTAACGTGGGAAATCCTTCCGGGGCTGAAGTGGTTAAAAAGCATCCTCGGCTTTTCAGGGATAGGGAAGTCCTTTTGCGCTTAGAGAGGTCACACACACCGCGTCCATCTCCTCTGGGGAAAAAAAAGGAGTAAAAAAGAAGGGGAAAGGGTTAAAGAAAAATCAGAAGTAAATCAAGATAGACAAGAATATCCAGGGACCTATAAAACAAAATAAATAAAACAAAACAAAACACCCTAAGGAAGGCACTCATTTCTGAACCCTCAGGTTCATTTGAGTGTATGCCTATATGGGGAAGTGGTTGGAAATAGCCAAATAGCAAAGCTCCAAACCAATTTCCTCCAGCTTTTATATAGTCAGGTATTGTAATGCAACACTACAACCCTTATATACATTTATAAAGAAAAAAGAGATAAGAAAAAAAAAAAGGGAAAAGAGCAGCAAATAACAGCTTTTGTATCGAAACTAAGAAACTTTTAAAGAAATTCATTTATCAAACCCCAACTAATTGTAGTACATTATTAGAGCATCTAATGAGTTCCAGTGCCTTACATTATACTTCCCTCGAGCCTCATAGTCACAGGCTGTCAGAGGGGTAACCAAGGTGCCTTTATAACCATCATGTCCCTGATCCTGGCTGTATTCCTTTCTGGACCCCTTCAAAGGGTAGCTCCATCCCAATTCTCTATTGCTGCCAGCCTCTTCCTCCTGTCCCTCCCCCCACTCCCATCAGAGTAAGGCATTCCACATTAAACCTGCCCATATCAATATACTATAGTGGAGATATGGCAGGAAAAGGGATCAAAGCAATACCCTAAATAAGGAGAACCATCCACGAGGCCCGAGGTTACTAACTTGGGCCCTGTGGCAGGGTTTCTTCATTTTTATATTTTTCAAAAGCTCTTTTCTTATTATTTATAGCTTTTTTTAAATTTTGGCCGTGAGCCACATTGCATAAAATACAAAAATAATTCAGCGCTGACCAAACAGTAGCATATAAATTATTTGAAGGCCGCTGAACAAGGAACAACAAGGAAATTCTCAAAAAACCTCATATAACTCATAAATTCAGCAGGTGTAGCGCCAACAAGCAAATCAATGTCAAAGTATATATATCAAAAGTCCATAAATATATTGATGAAAGGTGAAGATACAGCCACTGTGGAAAGGGTTTTCGCATTCCCAACACACTGTGCCAAAGGTGATAAAGCGTCATCCACCACCAGTGTTCTTAGCCTCTCACCTCATATAGCCGTCGACAAGCATTTTTCACCTCTATGAATTGTAGCATAATATAGGTTTATACATTTCTGCCCTTTAACTGTTCCAGCAGTGCCATTACTCCAGTCAATTTCCGGGTAGTTAAAATCCCCCATTATTGTCACCCTCCCAGCCCTTGCAGCCCTTTCCATCTGTGCAAGGAGCTGAGTCTCCACCTCCTCATTAACATTGGGTGGCCTATAACAAGCTCCAATGATTAACTTTGAACTACGCACATCTATATGCAGTTCCACCCATAATGCTTCAGCCACATCACATTCTCCATCAAGTAGGTCCTCTTTCACACTCGCTTTGGGATCACTTCTCACATAGTGACAGACATGTCACCTTTTCTTTTTACCCTGTCTCTCCGAAAGAGTGCATAGCGAGGAATATTAATAGCCCAGTCATGTGAAGAATGAATCCAAGATTTAGCAATACCGATTAAATCATAGCTCTTCTTGTGCACTAGAGCTTCCAACTCACCTATGTTGCTTGGCAGACTTCTGGCATTGGTGAACAAACACTTTAATGCATTATTACATTTTGCTCTGGTGTTTTGCATATCTTTTATAGAAGTACAAATAGCACTATAATTTCCAATGGTTGTTTGCCACATGGGAACCTTCTTGTCACCTGCCATAACCCTCCCCCATCTATCCCCATTCTACCCTCCATTAATGTCTGACCCCTTACTGACCTGTCTGCCCAATTGAATTCTAGTTTACCCTCCCCCCTCAAACCTAGTTTAAATACTCCTCCAACCTTCCCATAAACCTCTCCCCCAGCACCTCAGACCCCCTTCCATTCAGGTGCAAACCATCTTAAGCATATAGGTTGCACCTCAATGAAAAGACAGTCCAGTGCTCTAGAAACCAAACCATTCCTTCTTACACCAGATCTTTAGCCATGCATTCAGTTCTCTAACCCCCCCTGTCTTTCCTGCTGCGCATGGCACAGGCAATATTTTAGAGAACATCACTTTGGAGGTCCTTCCCTTCAACTTGCAGCCTAGTTCTTTAAATGGATTCTTAAGGAACCTCCACCTTTCATGTATTCTGTCATTGGTTCCAACATGGACCAAGATAGTTGGGTCATGCCCAGACCCTCCCAGTAATTGATCAACCCAGTCCACCACATGCCAACCCCTAGCAACAGGGAGACAGCAAACCATTGGGTTGAGGTGATCCTGGCGACAAATTATTTTATCAGCCCTTCTGCTTATAGAATCCCCTATTACCACCAACTATCTAGGCCTTCCTGTACTACCCTCACCACTCCTACTAGATGGGCTGTTCTCCTGGCTGTTAGGGGTAGCAGTGACATCCAGGGCTGTCACCTCTGTGTTTGCCACCTAACTCAACTTGGCAAATTTGGTTTGGTGCACAACCACAGGACTGGCCTTCCTTTTCTGTGAGCCCCTACCACTCCCTCTAGCTACATTAACCCATCTTCCTACCTAATAATCTTGACTTACCCCTCTACCCTCCACATCAAACCCACTGACCACCTGCTCAGCGAACAGAGAGCCCTTTTAAAGGTTGTTCTTTCTGCTCAGTGTTGCAACTTATTCCCTCAGATCTCTAAAGCAAGCTTCCAGAAGGGCAACCCGCACACATCTGTCACAGCGGTATCCATCCTGGAGCTGTTGCACCATTTTTGCATACATGTGGCACACTGTGCACTGAGCAAAACCTTCACCCTGCAAGCAATCATTTTCAACTCCTGGTTATTAACTTTCCACTTTAGTTCAAAATTCCACTTTTGTTCACAAATTCCACATGCAAGTCACCCAGCCAGCTCAAAGTGAGTTTGTATAGAAATGTATATACACCTGTGTACAATTAACCACTCCCATTAATTAGCAGGCTGAGAAAGGAAAAGGGTGTGCTATTTAAAAGTGTCAGAAAAGGGAGGGAAAATGTGTTTTAAAAACTAATAGCAAACTTATCAAATATGTAAAAAACAACACTTGCAACCACAAGAAGTCCCCAAGCAGTCACAAGCACAACTCCTGGTTATTAACTCTCCACTTTAGTTCAAAATTCCACTTTTATTCACAAATTCCACATGCAAGCCACCATCAGCAGTGAGCCAGCTCAAAGTGAGTTGTACAGAAACTTATATACACCTGTCAATTCTGGTGGAATGTCAATTTAAAGCTGACATTCTGGTGGGGGGGTCTTAATGTGAACATCACTTTCTGGTGGAGCCCGAATATGGAGGTCACAATCTAGTGGATTTTCCATGTGAAGTTCACACTCTGCTGGAGTCTCCATGTAAAAGTCACACTCTGGTGCACTCACAATGTGAATGTCACATTCTGGTGGAGCCTGAATGTAAATTTCACTTTATGGTGGAGCCTGAATGTGTAAGTCACAATCTGGTGGAGTCTCCATGTGAAGGTTACACTCTGGTGGAGTCTCAATGTGAACAACACTTTTTGGTGGAGCTTCAATGTGAATGCCACATTCTGGTAGAGTCTCAATGTGAATGTCAGATTCTGGTGGAGCCTAATTGTGAAGGTCACAATCTGGTGGAGTCTCCATGTTAAGGTCACGCACTATTAGAAATCATAAAATGAACTGCAGCGCACAAGTAGTACAATGTCCACATAGTAAAGTCCTTAAAATAGATCTTTCATTGTTGGCAGTAATCACCAAACTTCCACCGTGTAGACCTGTGACACCAACACACCAAGCCTCTTACCAGAACCCACCGACCCCCTATTACAGAGGGTCAGTGTCAGCCTTGAATGAACGGTTCAGCCAAAGGGACAAATACAGCAGTCTCACTCCCTCAATACGTTGGGTGGAGCCTAGCGACGATTGCCACATGTGACCAGGAAGCTTTCCCAGCGGCCGCCATTATTGTGACTGGACGCCGAACGATCTTATACTGACTGAACGCGCTGTTTTATCTACACAATGTGAGTGTGCAATTTGTATTTTTTATTAAACTTGATCTTTGCAATCTACACTATTGGATGTTCATATGTCTTTCATGATCACCGACCGCTATCCTTGATAAGCTGTGATTACCATCTTCTGCCTGGAGCTGCATATGGGATATGTATTGAGGGAGTGAGACTGCTGTATTTGTCCCTTTGGCTGAACCGTTCATTCAAGGCTGACACTGACCCTCTGTAATAGGGGGTCGGTGGGTTCTGGTAAGAGGCTTGGT